>JAPMOB010046236.1:0-10492 GCA_029875015.1 Lepomis gibbosus | reverse complement strand
TTTTTTTGTTTTTTGCAAATGTTCAATTGTTGAAAATGTTAAAATTTAATGTAACAGCAGTATTTGCACTGTAAAAAAATGTATTTATATAAAGTGTGGGTGAACTTTAACTGTATGGTTATGCTGTGGTTGCTGTAGGCTTTGCGTGCGTGTGTACGGGGGGGTTGGGGGGGGGCTCCATGTCCATTTTGCTTGGGGCCCCCAAATTCCTTCAAACGGCCCTGAGTATGAGCATGTCCTAACAGGCTCATGAGTCCATGAAATAGCCACTGCTATACAATACAAAGTCAGCACATACAAAGTAATCCCTTACTTTCAATTGTCTTGACACTTGAACTGGATTTCCACTACTACAGCAAGTGAAGAAAACAATGCAGAGTCTGAAAACACAAATGTCATTCTGAGTCATACTCTTCATTTAAGCATTCCCTTGTGAATTGAGTCCTATAAATGGAATAACTTCACATTGTTTTTTGAGGTCACACCTTTCATTTTTGTTACCAATCAGGATTACACAGACGAACACGAAACAAAACTCTCTTCTTTTCCATTAACAAGTTTCAGGGTTGTAATGAAACTCTTCATTCATCAGATAATGAACCAACTTCTGGCAGTAGCTTCTTATTTAGTGTACGGGCATAAGAGTGGCATCAGTCTTCTCATTTATCTCGCAGCAAGAAGCAATTAAGCTTATTTTCCAATACTAATTCTTTTAAGGAATACTAATAGATTTTCTGTAGCCCCTTGGTGACTGTTTACTTTATACTGTAGTGTACTGTATACAAGCTGAATACAAAGCATTGACATATTATCTCCTTAGAAAGCAAAATTGTCTTACACATCCAGCAGAGACAAAGTAACATTAGGATTTATTTTGGGTTGTGTTTCTGCCAACTTGTTTTAGTCTCAACCAGTTCCGGAGAGAAATATCTGTCTCTTTAGCTACTAATTGCGCCGCTATGTGGAGCCAAGTGCTAAGTTTGTCTGTCTGCAGTTTTGTGCTGGGCAGGTAGTACAGAGTGATTTTAATAGAGCTGTTTCCACTGAAAACAACCACCTGCTGCATCTGGCTAGTGAGGTTAGTGAGAGCGGCGAGAGTGAACCAAAACAGTAAAGTTGGGGTCTGTTACACCAAAACAAAAAGATGTGAAAGAGGAGCACTGCAGATTTAGGTGACAATTCTCTGAGAGTGTATCTGTAAGCGTGGCACCTTTCACATTACACACAATCATTTGATCCACTGTTAATATAAAAAAATTGATTAATGCAGCTTTAAATAAACTGTAAAAGGATTTCTATGTGTTAGTGTGATAAACAAAGTCACTTGAACTTGGACTCTGGGTTAGTCAGTTAGTCAGTGTCAGCTACATACCTAAATAAAGTACAAAAAAACACAAGATGATACTATTAATTCCTTCTCATCTCCTATTATAATCCGCTTACACGTACATTCTCCAAAAACATGCACAATAAGGTATTGTCACATAGTACTGCTGGACCACCTCATTAAGGCTGAGTGTCCACAGACGGTCCAGTGGTCACACATCGTGGCTGTTGCAGCATCTAAACATGGCAGTGGCTCCTGTTAGCCCAGAGAGTGACCTCCCTAACCTCTCCTGTTTTCCCACTGCCAGCAGAACAACAGCGTAGTATTTGAAAACCCAGCAGAAAACGAGTCTCCTTTAGGAGCAGGAGTTATTTTAGGCAGAGGCAGTGACAATGGAAAGGAGGGGTGGTTGTAGTAGGTTGGGTGAGTTTTGCGAAATCCAAGTGAATTTCTGGGTGCCAAAGGAGTTCATGGGAGAAAGCTGGCTTTTTATATGTGCCTCCCCCCTCAAACCATCAAACCTCATGGCGCTGCAATCATTTAATACTCCATCATTATGGGCTTTCTAACTTCATAAAACCACACACATGATTTTGGTTATGTTGTACTACAACCACATTCCCCCTCCTTACTATTAGTCTCATTTTTACCACAATCGTATAGAACTGCCTCTGTTGATGTTGTGCTTCTAAAACGTAGCACAAGGACTGGGAGTCTGTGCTCGGCCAGAACTTTCTCCTGACTTTGTTTCAGAGCGAACCCGGTGAAGATATAGACCTTATCTTTCCCAGAAGACTTTCAGAACCCATGTCACGGCTCCGGTGACCCCCTGCACTTGGCTGGCCGTGGCGTGGTCTTGGCATTGGCTTTGGATGTGGTACTAAAAAGTACTCTTCTCTCGGTCAGGGGTCATTAATACACCGTGAGAACCTGTGTTTAGCTGTGGGTTTCCTGTGCCCTCAGCAATTTCCTCAAGGAATACGGCACTCAGTGCTGTGGCAGGGAAGAGCGGAGGCAAGGTTTGTGTGATATTCAGGTTAACGTGTGTTTGTTTGGGTTGTATCACACTTTTATTCATGTCGGGGTGACCCTGTGCATGCATAGATATGTGAGTGAGAGAGAAAGAGTGTTTGGACGGTCTCCATGCCCCTGTGTTTTGCTTAGTACAGGCTGCCAGAGACTGGAACCTGATGCGCCTTTGGATGATGACAGACGGCCAAAAGCCCTGTAGCTTAGGAGAGAGCAAAAAGAGGAAAACGGAGATGAAGCATGAATGAGAAAGAAGGGGTGAAGAGAGGTAAAGGAGAAGATAGAGGGAGAGAGAGAATTAAAAGAGTGCTTGTATAACTGCATGCAAAGATAAAACTTGAGACAGGGTGTTTACCTTTGCCACTGGCCAACTCTTGCATTGTTATGAGCATTTGATTATCTCTGGTTTTTAAGAGCATTCCTTGTTAACCATGCCCACGCACGAACCCCAAAGTTAAACTCAGCAATCTCACAGTTACCCATGAACTGTGACGTCAGCAGTTTTTGCTGGCTGAGGTATCGGGGTCAAGGGTTAGGGTTCAGGGTTCACAGGCAGACTGTGGAGTCACAGTGAGCAGGGTCCGGTCAGTCTGGTTCTGCCCATGGCTATTTCAGCTTCAAAGCAACCAGCATGATTCCACTAGATTCAGCCTGTTTTGAAACCAAAAGGGTAGAAATGCATAAATTATAGAAGCCAAATATGAGGAAATGGTTTAGCTGTTGCCTGGCATAAATATTTGATGGCACGGATCCTGGGCACAGCTGCTGTATTAGTATTTGAATAACTGAGCACTCTAAAACGATAACATGCCATCTCCAGATTCCTCACGCATGAGAAGGACATAGTACACCGAAAGTATAACAAGCCCAGATTTTTCCACTGTTTATTATTGGTCTCTTTCATCTGATTGAGAGACTGCTCTTAAGACTCACGGCATGAAGAGCAGAGAATTGTCTCCCCTCACTCCCACATCCTCTGTGGTAAGAGGGTCACTCAAAGTCTGCTGTAAAACACCCCCACACCCCCACACACAAGCGCACACACACATACACACTGCCTTTCTGACTGTCGTGCTTCTCGCTCGAAACTTCTTACACGGCCGCCTCCATAGCAACACCAATGTTTACACCCCACTCCTCTCCCCATCCTCCTCCTCTCCGGTCACATCACACCGGCCTGCGGTTTTATCAAAACTACACATTTGAAAAGAAAATTGGAGCGATGATCAGCCCAAACAGGGATATTCCAGAACATTAGGCAGATCTCATTTCAGTTGATGTGTGTAGGTTGGAGAGTGTGGGAGAATCAGGGTGAACACTGAGCAGACTATCAAAGCAGGCACTTCTGGACTCCGTGGAAGGAAATGCAGTGAAAAGATAAGTGACACCACCAAAGTTGGCAGCAGAGTCGCATGCTGTGCAATTACTATTTCTTTTTAAGTTAATTATCTGACTGTGAGGATGTTAATGTTGCTCCTTGGATTTCCTCTGGAGCAGTGGCACACTGGAACAAGCTGTGGGAGTGGTTGCATGACCACACCTGCCAAGAGAGGAAGAGGATGCCCTCTGAGCAGCCGCCCCATTTGTACAATGTAGGCCACTTTCTTGAGAACTTTTAGTTATATAAAATAATTAATATAATGAGGAAATGTCAAAAGAACAAAATGTACAGACAGATACAAACCCAAATTCTGTTTAAAATCTAGAAAAAGCAGGAAAAATTTATAAAGAGTATTTTTAACTGATTCACATACAATTGAACTAAAAAAAATAAACAAGACTAAGAGTCTGCAGCCATGTGTTTACACACAGTGTTGCTTGGAGCAAAATAATAAGGTCAGCATGCTAACATGCTCTCAAAACCTGTGCTAATATACAGATGATGTAGCAGGTATAATGTTTATAATGATCACCATCTTAGTTTAGGGTATTAGCATTGTAACCTTTGCTAGTAAGCACTAAACACAAAGTTCAGCAGAGGGTGGTGGGACTGTCATTAGTTTTGCATGTATTTGGATTTTAAACTATATTTGCTTTTTGTTATATTTAGTTTATCTGTCCAAATATTGGACAAATAACATTTACAATTTCATCCCTAGGGGAACATGAATATCAAAATTTCATGTCAATTGTTTTTACACTCACCCTTTATCCAGTTGTTTTTTTTGACTTGATGGTGGTGCTACAGGAAAACCAAACTAAACTATGGCTCGATTGAATGAGTGACAAACCTGCATTGCCATCCCTAGACTGATGCCACTTGCATGGCTAAAACTATACCTATAAAGATTCATACAAACACTTGCCAGCATAGAAAAACACGCCCGATTAGGTAGTGCACACACTCATGTGGGTGGACACAGCTGCAAAAAAAAAAAAATAAATAAAAAAGATGGACTTAACCAGTCAGTGGAAGCCAAGCCTAACTTGTTTAAAACACGTTTACACACGTAGCACTCCTACCAACATGCTCGGCAAAAGTTAAACACCGTCTCTCATCCTCTCACCCTCTGCTCCGTCCTCTTTGGTCCCCTGCTTCCTCTCATTTCTCCATCCAACTTCACACTGCAGTGTTCTCTCTTTTCAAACAAGAGAGCCATCTTTACATTTCACTCTAACAGTGGGAAGTTTCCAGTGACACAGCAAAGTTGCTATAGGAATCCCATGCTCTATTTGTGTTAGGCCTGGTAACCTGGAATGGGGTCTAATACACTCTTTAATGATATCACATGATAGATGTTGGCCCCCAGTTTGAATATTGCAGCCTAAAGGTGGAGGGTGTGGTTTTGGCCAGCAAGGTGCAAATCAGTGAAACATGCTGTGTATATGATGTCTTGAATGACCTTTTATGCTTCTCTCATCTCCAAACCACATCTCTCTTGAGAAGCATTCATTCCTTCAATAGGAAATCCATTGCCAGTTTGACTGCCATCAAACCGGGCTGGAAAGAGGAGGAGGAGGAAGAGGAAAAACACCAGGGCAGGACCGACCATGACATCAGCAGGAGACGTCTCTTATTCAGCTAGCCATGTCAGGATCTCCCAGACTTGACCTCTACTTCCTCTCTGTGGTCACATCAAAGCAGCACGGCCCCTGCCTGAAGACACAGACCACACTGTCATCGCCAAGGTGGGTGGAGGAAGCGCCCTGAGGTCACCATGAAAGATGATTTGTCAAGATGTTTCCTCATTCATGTGCTGCCTTTCAAACCAAAACTTGCGCACACACCTGAGTCAATAGAGCAGTGGGTGTCAGCAGACACAAGATGAGAAGAGACACAACAGCAGATGAAGCAATCCCTCGTAAATGAAACGGTGAAAGCCTCCCCCCTTGCTTTTCTATTCCCCCAGGGTGGGAGCCATGGTGTGCAGTGTGGACTGGCTGAGGGATGCGTGTTGTTTTTGTGAGTCAGGCAGGCTCACTACCCAAAGTTACAGATAATGCCTAATATTATTTACCATGTTACCAGGTCCACACCAAGCTCCAAGTGCTGTTTTCAATCACCAAAGAGTCAAAACAGAGCTGTTGGTTTGGGAAACACCAGCAGCCCCACTTGACTATGATATTTCCCCTCCACCCACGGTTCGCTCTTTCTGCTTACTTCCAATCATTTTTAGATAAACACTCATAATTTCAACATGATTCAGCTGTTCCCTCTGACATAAGCTCTTATCTATTGCTATTCCCCTTTTTCTTTCATCACTGTCTCCATCCCTTCGCTCCCACGCTGATAGTTTTCATTGTGCCGAGGTCTGAGTTGCCCTGGGAGTTGAAGAGTTATTGTCCATGCCTGCTGCTTGGCTTTCTCACACAAACACACACACAGTTAGAGCATCACTGTGTGGTCACTCCTGGAAACAAGCGGACAATAGCTGGGAAATGTCACGGATAGTGTTCGCCTCACGTTTTGAAAGATGAGTGTTTCCAGCTCCCCCGGCTGTGACTCCGTGGGATCTTTCATTAGTCGTGACCTCCCTCATAAAGTCAACAGGATTAAGGAAGTCCACCACAACTTTTGTTACCATGACATCAGAAAAGAAAAAAAAACTCACAGGAGGATATCTAATATGTTTCTTTCATGAAGAGCCATTTCATTCAAAACCCCACCCAAACTGCACACCACCTATCCAGTTAACAGACACCCACCACCCATACTGCACACCGCCTATCCACTCATCCTGCAACGCCACCCAGTGGACATCGAGTGCGACCCAGTCGACAGTGCAGAGTGACCGGTTGGACATTGTGCTTCACCCAGTTGAAGGTGCGTTGCACCCAGGCGGATAGCACAATTCAATCATCTCTCTCTAAAACGAAGGTAGAGCAAGAAAGGCCCTGTGAATTCTGTATAATGTTTGATATATGTCTGTCAACATTTAAGGTCTGGACTTTTTTTAAATTGTGTCACTGTAATTAAAGCTGCTGCTGAATCACTGCATATAACTGAGTTGTTTGGCGTATTGCCCACTACCAACCGAAGCGGCCATTATATTACCAACATCTCTGCTGTAAAAAACAATATATGATCTGAAAATCTATGTCCTTTTTTAATTCTCTGGATCCTTTGATCCATCTGTTTAAATCTGTTAATATCAACTCTGTTCTTGTTGCATTTGAGACTTAATTTCCTTTGACCCAATCTCCTGATTTCTCTTTGTTGATTATTTAGTATGCATCAATCAACTTCAGTCTCTGGGATTAGCTATGATAGTACAACTAACTGACATTAATATTGATAATACCAGCTTCCTCCGCCTTATATGTTATCTTATTTCCAAAGTTTGTTTTAGTTGTTCTTGCTCTAACTCCTGTTTTAAGACAGGCGACTGATTTTGTGCTCAATCTGCAAATATCCAGCCGGGACGTTCGCAATGTCGCCTAGCTTGCCCTTGATGTTCACTGGGACATGGTGGAGGACCACAGGATAGGTAATGTCTGTTAACTGGATAGCTGGTGTGCACTTCGGGTAGGGTTTTGACTGAAATGGCTCTCCATATTCTTTATCAGTGATTTCCAACAAGTAGTACTTCCTCAAGGGTACTTTCTGAAACTTAACTCATTTGAAATAGTAGCAAACATTATCAGCAGGACAGACAGGAGTGAATGCTGGTGGTGAATTTCATGGTTACAATTTATCCACACTTGTAGTTTTTCCAGGGGAGCAGTAGTTTTTACTGTGCTCACAAAGTAATTATTGTTTCACTTTACTAAAATCACAAAGGTTAATTTTTTATATAGCAACTGCTAAAGTGGATGTCAAAAGTAAAGCCCTGAAACACACTTAATTTTTTCAGGAAGAGCGATGAAGGAAATGCTGAATCAGATATTGAGTCACAGGCGCTGGACAAACAGAGGCAAGTCCAGATGTGATGCCATGACTGCTTTAAACGGTTGATATAGCTAAATAGTAGTTAAATAGTTAGCTTAATCTAATGGATAATTGGTTGAGATAGATGGATAAACAGTTGAAATAGCTAAAATTATTGAAATAAACAGCTGAAAATAATTTGGGTAAATGTTCAAAATAGATAAATAATGGACATCTAACAGCAGATTACATCCCATTTACTCATTTAGCTGACGCTTTTATCCAAAGCGACTTACAATTACTACATATATCAGGGGTCGCACGCCTCTGGAGCAACTAGGGGTTTTGTGTCTTGCTCTGGGACACATTGGTGGATGTGTTCAGTGGGAATCAAACCCAGGTGTTCCACAGCAAAGGCACGTATCTTATCCACTATACCATATATTAATAAAAGGTTAACATAAACTATTTCAGCTGTTATCCTGTTCACTTTGATACAAATAGTGTAAAATGACATGTTGCTTAAAATCAATTCAAATGAACACATTTGGGATCATGACAGGCGGTGTCAATGAAAGGGTACTTTAGCTCATCTAAGCGCTGTGGGAGTACAAGACAATACACTGAACCGCTGTTCTGCGCATAACAAGATGACGAAATAAGTAGCTCATAAAGTAGCTTAGCATAAACAACGTCCTGAACTATAGTAAAACATTTTAAATCCCATACTAGGTGCAGGTGGACTTACGTAATGTAAAATAACGTGAACACGCCCTGCTTTCATAAATCATGTGGGAGAGTTGGATATGGAGTAAAAAAGAACTTGTTTTTATTTTCAAAAAGATTTGGATGATTAGATTTTCCACTCCATAAACTTGGACCGCAGGATTGCAACCTCCGCCTAAAAACAATTTGTCACAAGTTCCAGGAGAAAATTTATTTCTGAATTAGCTTCTATGTTGAAAACTGTGGAAGTGCCTCACCGCTCTGCATGCTACAGTACAGTAGGTCATCCAGCAGGACCTCAGACCCACCTTGGTGATTCAGCCCCTCGGCTCATTAACTGTTCACACCACTATTCCATGGTGATGAAAGAAAGAGCAGATGCATCAGGAAGAATAAAAAACAAAACAAAGGCAATGTTCTTCAGGCCGGAGTAAACAAAAGCTCAGTGGGGATGATGTAGCTGGTTTTCCCCTTCCCAAAACAAAGGCTAGTACAGTATATCATGGATTCCATGGGGTTGACTCAAACACCCCCTCCCCTCCTCTTCCTCTCCTCTCATCCAGTGGACTCTCCCAACAACCCGACCGTTTGTTGCTGTTAGGAGGGAAGTGATGTCAGTGACTCACTGACGGGGGTTATAGAGGGGGGATACACCATGCCAGGACCCAGCCTATCTGATGTCAGAGACTGTGTGTGTGTGTGTGTGTGGCAGACTGAGGGTGGTATTGCTGACTGATGATTTTCTGGACAATAACTGCTATACATTGCTTCTACTGATGACAGTAATCTGCCTGCGAGAGCAGATTAATAAATGCATCTGATTCAAACTGAAGCTGCTGTTGTGTCAGAGTGAAGTTCCTGTGGATTCACATCTGTAAAGCTGTTGCAATCTTAGTTTTTCGTGGTCATGTTTTAGTAAAGTATCATCCTGGACCATGTTTTCTGCTGGCTACTCACTCTGCTGTGGCCACCTCAAGCATCAACTGACGCACTCAAAATAATACTAAGTCTGTGTCACTTAACCACTACTGCTACTGCCAAGAGCAGGAACATGTGCCAATAGTAATCTTAAACATATTTTGAGCCACTAAGATATTGTATTAAGAAGACAGTGTTGAATGGTCTTTATCAGCCATTCAGGACTTTGATGTGGATTTGTAGGAACCCGGTACTTTACAACGTCGTACTTAGAGATATAATATGGGTTTTGTTTTGTAAAATTAATGAAATCTCTATAAAATATGTGAACCCCGGTTTTATGTTTGAGTGAGTGTAACAGTGTATGTATTAAATAATATATCATTCGGCTCTTTGAACTTCTTTAAAAAGTCAGAGGTTAGACTCACAGGGCCTGTTCATGAAGACAGCCAGAAAAAGCCAGTAAGAGGACCTTGAGTTGGGATTGTTATTTCCTCTTCGCAGCTTATAAACGTCCATGTCTTTAGCGCAGATAAAGAGAGCTCATTTCTAACAGCCTAATTACTTGCTATTTGGAGCCAAATATCAACCAATAAACCAATCACCTGTCCTACTTTCACCTCTTTTGTAAAATTCTTATTTTGTTCAATAAACAGTGAACATGTCCATGCTTTAATGTTTTTGGTTTGTACCCACATCACTTAGTAATGGGACTTTCCCAATTTATTTTTACTTTTCTATGCTGCCCACATGAGTACTGCTTCCCTGGGTCCAGACACCCTGATAGGAGTGATCCAGCTGTGAAAATAACGCCTGACATGTATTGAAACTATGATAACTTAGCCAAATAAATGTATTTAGTATCTGAAAATACATCATGAACCCTGACTTTATAGCTGCAAATGCGGTTATATAAGTGATATTAAACATAACATTGCTTATGTCTTCCCGGGCTCTTCTGGCTGCGCAGTCACAACTGTGAGATGGCCTCGTTGGCATTGAACTTTATCCCAAATCTTTGTACTCATGAACAAATGTCAAGAATCTGCAGGCTGCTCCCCGCTGGGATAAAGATTTACCATGTTGCTCGAGAACACGAGGCAGGAAATGCCAATCTTGCCATTTTCTCTCAGTATGCTAAGCCTCTTCTTTCTCACCAAGATGGGACAACAGTTTAGACAAAG
>JAPMOB010046142.1:0-16011 GCA_029875015.1 Lepomis gibbosus | reverse complement strand
TTCTACCAAAGTCTTTTTCTAGTATGATACTTGTACTTTTACTCAAGTATTGCTTTCTAATACTTTATACAAGACTGGTACTAATATATATTCATGCTCACACCACCACAGCCGCTCTAATATTCTCATTTATACTCCTCCATCCTCTTATCTCCTACCTGTAGTTCTCCACGATCACTCGGGCCTCCTCTAGAGTCTCAGAGGACAGCAGGACGTTTCTGGGATCTGTGATCATGAAAAAGTGCTTGGCGCGCCCCACAAAAGTGCCTTGATCCCATCTTGCCTCCTTGATGTTTATGTCGAGGGACAGCTCTCCAGACATCCTGGCTTTACTGGATTTACATGTAAACACAAGTGTGTCATTTTGTATTTAAGAAGAACAATTGATCTCAGAGATCGCAGAGATACATTTTGGAATAAAGATTATAACAGATGTATTAACCAACAAGACAGAATGGGTCTTGCATTAGGGCCACATTTAGGAAAAATTGAGGATAAACATTTTACTTATTTTGCATTTCAAGCATAAAGTAGAAACGAGGAGACTAAAGTTGAAATGAAATGATGTTAGAGCGACTGTCCGTCTTGCCAGCTGCTATGTATGCTACATCATAAACATATTGGCTACATACTTGGAGTGTAAAGGTTTCTGAAAAGGTGCAACTGTTTCTTAACTGAAAGTAAAAGCTGTGTCTATGATGTAGCCTACATGGACTCACGGACAATGGCTCTAACAGAATTTAAAGGACTAAAGGAGTTGACTTTATTTTCATAAGTTCAACTTTAATCTAGACTTTATTCTTGACATTTCACTTTTACTCTCGAAATGCAAAATAAAAAATCTTCCTCCTATGAAATTCTTTTTCCTAGTGTGGTATGGTATGATTGAAATATTTCAATGCTAATGCTTAATGATAGCAGCATTTCACTACAGATTCCAAAACCATACTGTTTCACTACTTTATTTAGAGAAACATTTACTGTAAGTCTCTTTCAACAAACCTTTTTGTTTCAAAGCCAGGGTTCTCAAATGTTGAATGTTGTCAAAAACGAGAACTATGTCTAAAAATGACAATGTAATTATTTCAAATGGAAACTGTTTGATCAAAGAACAGAGAGGTAACAAATTTAAACAGACAATTGCTGTAAATGTAATATATACTCTATGCTATTTACACAGTATATAAATTATTATTATTATTATTATTATTATTATTATTATTATTACACGTGAAATTATATTAAATTGTAAAAAAAAACAAAAAACTTTGAACTGAAGTGCCCTATCACTGAACAGCATACTCCAGTACAACTCCAGTTAACCTTATCTCTGAGAAAACAACCCGGAACAAGTTTGTCGGGTTTACATTCCAGTGCAAAGCCATCAAACTTCTTTGTATCAAGTGTGGCTTTAAGTACGATAAAAGGTTACTGAAAAAACAGCTCTGCTTAAAATGTAGGTACGCACTATATGTTGAATGTACCACCAAATAGGGCAATAACTTACGAATATTTCCATTATCTATAGTTGTTGATTTATGGATTTGCCAATAAAATGTCAATAAATGTCCATTACAGTTCCCTAAATCCTTTGTTTTGTTCTTTTCAAATGCACTTGACACCTGGAAGTCAAAACGTTTGACTGAGACAGCCATACAGATTCAGTGTGTGTGACATTGTAAGTACCGTTAGCTGATCAATGGAAGAGCGTGACAGACACACAGTGACAGATGGGATCGGGGGGAGTCACGACACGTTGCCTCGGTTTCTGTCAGCAAGCCGGCTAACGAATGTAACGTTAGCTAACAAGCTAGCAAGTTAGCTGAAAATACCATTGAAACTCACACACTGGAGTAACATAAATACTCAAGATGGACGGTGAACGCGAATTAAATCCCTACAACATCACATGTTAAGACAGACAGGACAATAAACATTTTTGCGCCATCAAAACAAACCACGTTCGGTTTAACGTTAGTGTTCTCTTGGTAAACTATCGTCAGCCGGCTTGTTACACAGGTAAGTTAGTTTAGTCAGCGTTACAAAGGCACGCATCGAGGTAATTGCGATTCAAATGAATTAAATGTGTGAATTCAATCAGCACTGAAACGTACCTGATTTGCTTTCTTCGATTTTCGAAAATGTATGACCTCTCAATATCACAGCACTACCGGTGTAAATGTGATGACTTCACGTGCTCTTACAAGTATTGTTGAACAGCGCTTCAAGGCAAAGGACGGGAAGGTGATAGGAAAAGTATATATTATTTTCTGTTACACCTTTATCGACTTGACCACAAAAGCTAATTATAAAGTAATGGTTCTAATAATGTTAATTATCTTTGTTGTAATGGTCTCAAAAATCGGAGGTGGATCTGGAAATCAACGCTCTGTGAAGGTCATTGAAAGCAGCACCGTGCGGGGGCGGAGTTTCTCGTGGAGGGTAGAGTTGCTGGAAGCGCTGGGCGTGGGAAGGGGGACAGCATATGATTGGTTAAAAACAAAGTCCTTATAGGCTCTATGAAACGTCTCAAAGCAGCACACTGGTTCCAGGATGTTTCATACTTAAAATAATCTCTTAAAGTTGTCAAAGAAATAAGGCTAATTTAAATGTCTGAAAGATGACAAAACATTATGTTTATGAAAGTTTCAGAAAGTTTTAGCAGAATATTTACGATTTAGTCACAGCATGCAGCTAAGTAAGACATTGCTTACTCTTATGGTAATCCACTCATTCCAACGGACATTTTTCATTTAATTACATTGCATATATCCTATGTATTATGCAGCAGAAATATACTAAAATAAATGTTTTTGTTTTCTTGTCCATGTTTTTTTATGATAAGGAATCTTGTAAGAGTGCAAGTATGGATATTAAGCTTCCAATCATCATATGAAGTATGTGTATCATTTATTCTTCAATTATTTTTTGTCACGTTTTTTTGAGTCGTGTTTATTGTAGTTTTTAATAATTGGGGTATGCAAACCCTCTCTCCAGTTGTTCAGCCAGGGATGTCTTATTGATGTAGCGAAAATAACAATGATTATGTTAAACTAAAACAACACTTCATGGTGGTGATCAAGTAAATGTCAATCCCCACCTCACCACCCACCCACCCACCACCACCATCACACCACACGCAAAAAATAACAAAGCTCCTACAAAAACCACACGTTCAAGGTCAATGCTTCCTGTTCCTGATCCTGTACAGTATATTGATACGACCGATCAGGGAGATTCAGATCTGCATAGATGTTGTGATATGTCACAGCTGACCACCGGGTGGGGTTGTTCATCCATCTCTCAGACAAGGTGGAGGCAGCCAGAAAGTTCCACAGCTCAGTTTTTCCAAATGCGCATGTCTTTTTCTTTCAGTTTTACTGTAAAGTATGGGATTAATTAACATTATTAGTTGCAAGTTCTACCTGAGGACAAACTATAATTGACTTGTGAGAATACTAAAGTCAGCGTCATGTTAGTGAACTTAATCATCAGCGTTAATGGCTGCACAGCTGCAGGGGGCTTATGTAAAAGGCTTATACCTCCTAAGACAATAATGGTCACCTGAGAAGAACTGAGGTCGCACTAATACTCCGGATGTCCAATAATGCGTCAGCGAGGCGGACCAGTGAGCGTCTGTCCGAGCTCATCCGCCACAACATGAACGCAGCAGGTAACGCTTTCAAACTTTGTTCACTTTAGTTTAATCGCAATGCCTTGGTGTTAAAATTGTTTCACATGCATTTTGTATTGTTTCATGTTTCAAGGTATCAGCAAGGACAAGATTAGACAGAAGACGCGTTAAAGTTTGCCCACAGCGCTCAGAACAATGTCAACAAGTAGTCCAGAAGTTTAGTTAGTTAATGTGAATGAATATAAGATAATCAACTGTTAAAACTGAGTCACTTGTTTATGTATTCTGTTTCTTAGTCGCTGTCCATGGTGCTGACTGGTGAAGTTCAATCAGAGGGCAACGTTACTTATAATTTATTTTATTTTACTCTAGGCCTTTTCAGGATCCCAGGTTATATGTCGTAACTGTATCAAACTGAGGGAGTTTTCTGGAATTTCTGAGCCCGTTTTACTCATCGCAGCATACTCTTCTCACAACAGATATCCATTTAATTAAACATGACCCGAAGGGAATCACCATGCACTGCTGACTTCTCTACAGATAGGCCAGCAGCCTCTCAGCTGAAGCAGGGGGAAACCGGCACCACGGCCTCTATGGAGATGGAATCAGAGGCTGCAAAGGAAACTACTGGATTATACCAACTTCTTTAACCTACAAAGAAAATTAGGATTCCGCAGTTCAATTATGGACTACTTTTTGCCAGCTGTTTTAAAGGACTACAGTTTGTTTATTCAGCTGTGTTATCTTGGAGTTTTTCTATGTCACATTTTCTCTTTTTGATCCTGGATTCTTTTATTAAGCTTTATTTATGGTCTGAAACTGGTTTTAGTGAAGATTGGTGTTGTTACCTACAGCTTTGTAAGTGGCTTGCTCCAGTAGGGACCAACAGCATTTTATCATCCACTTTGGAGCAGGCGCAAAAAAATCCAGTTCCCCACTTCACTTGTCCCCACTTCCTTTCCCCATATCCCAGGCTGCACCTCTTCCATCCTGACAGCACAGTCCAGAAATCCTCCTGTCTGGATGACTAAGGGAAGAAGTGCCAGACACATAGCATGGCTCGCTCCTCACACCCCTCTGGCTGGAGGGAGATGACAAATGGAGGAGGGCACCCCCACTTCAACAATGGAGGTCAGAGCGGGGGTCCCCACAGCACCACACGCTACATGCTGAAGAAACAGCACCGCCACAGACACAGGTCCTGCTCGCCAATGGGCAGGGTCATTCTCATCAACGCACCTGTTGATGGTGAGTTTGGGACATATATAAAATACAGTGGTTCTAGTTCCTGAAATGTTAATATTTCTGGTTTTCTTGTTCTCCTTTGATAGCAAATTGCATGTCTTTGGGTTTTATACTGTTGATCAGATCAAGCAAGCAATTCGAGGACATCACTTTTGGCTCTGGAAACTTTTTCATTAATTATTTGAGAAAATAACTTGCAGATTAATCGATAATGAAAATTATTGTTAATTGCAGCTAGTAGAAACCACACAAGTATGCGTGAATATCTCATTGACTCATGAAAAAGAAACCATTCAAAAGCTGGAACATCATACTTGAAGGGACAATTAATTAATATTTCTATGTTTGAGGATGTGGCAATAAAATTGGTTGAAATTTTAGGTATAAAATATTTAAATATACATAAATACTGCTACATATTTGCAACAGTATTGACATTTCAGTATTCTTTACCCGACAGTGATTCCGAAAACTGATTTGGAGAAAATATTTATGCAAATGATTTGGTTTTCACACCTTATTTCTCCTGACTGCCACAATCCTTGTCAATAGTTGGCTGTTGTACCTTTTCAGTGTGCTTTTTGTGTTTGCAGGAGGGGATGAGAGTGAAGACATTCACACAGTGACGGTAGATAAGAGTCCAGATGGGCGTCTGGGTTTCAGTGTCCGCGGGGGCTCTGAACACGGACTCGGCATATTTGTCAGCAAGGTGGAGGACGACAGCTCTGCAGGTTAGGAGGAAGTGTGTGTGTCTCTGTGAATGTTTCGTACATCTGGGCATGTGGTCTTCTGTTTCCATGTGACATTTACTCTTGTACATCATGCTGAGTTCCACCTGTGTCTACAGCGCAGGCTGGACTGACTGTGGGTGATAAGCTGGTGGAGGTGAATGGCGTCAGCCTGGAGAGCATCACCATGAGCAGCGCTGTGAAGGTCCTGACGGGCAACAACAGGCTGAGGATGGTGGTGAGACGGGTGGGCAAGATTCCCGGCATCCGTTACTCCAAGGAGAAGACAACATGGTGAGGGCTAACACCTCACAGGTGCTGCTAAGTACGGGTTGTTTCAATGTGAATAAGGCTGCCAAAAATGATATCTTATATCTAACCTACAATTAAATATTTACACAACATAGTTAATTTAACAACTTTACCAAACTGTATATTATGACTTTATATACAGACCCCAAGCTTGTTATTACCACCACTGACCTTTGTATGCCTCTTGTTTTTTGAAGTCTTGTCACTTGACTGTAGCTCAGTCACACTGGTTGTCTGTCTTTTGGGATATACTGTATCTTGGTTTCATGTGGCAGCAGTGGATAGATTACAACTGTGACCTTTATGGCGAGTATTTGATTAACCAATTCTGACAGGCCTTGGTTCAGTGCAAAAAGAAAAAGCAGTAAATGTTTACATGTGTGCATATACAGTATGTCCTTTTTCACTACGTGTGTGTAGGGTGGATCTGATTCACCGGCGGATGGTGGTGGAGGAGAGCGGTCACACACCGTCAGAGGCCAGCTCAGACAGCGCTCTCCGAAGAATCGTCCATCTCTTCACCACATCAGATGACTACTGTCTGGGCTTCAACATAAGAGGAGGCAAAGAGTTCGGACTGGGAATCTATGTTTCTAAGTATGAACCAAGTGTGGTGTGAAACACGTTCAGCTGCTGCTTGTTTTATTCCTGATGAGGCCATCAGCATCAGATAAACCACAACTATTCAAGGTTGTGCATTGTGTGCATGTGGTGGAACCTAGGTTCATCCCTGTTGACCCAGAGCAAGAACAAGGAACTGGGGCAAATGAGAACATAATTTTCCTACAGGAATTAAATATCACATGATAATCTCATTTCTCATTAATCTCTGTTTCTGCATTAGATCAAAGCAACCAGGCTTCAGTTAGAGGTTGTTTTAGCTGAACTGTCTTGACTTTTTTATGTTGAATTTCCTTTACAACTAGAAGTGTTTAAGAAATTGCTTTGATGAGTTGTAGTGTGAATAGGACAAACAGGTCAACATTTAACACAACATACACAACTAATACTGAGTAAGACTAAAATACATCTAATAAATTTAAATAAAGATAATTAAATGCAGACTAAAAAATGTAATGGTCATTTGATATTAAAAGTCAGGTATGACCTTTTACTGTACACACAGTTTGCATCATTCAGTCAGGAAATGGACTTCTTTTAAACTTCTCAGATTTGATAGAAATCTACTATATCTTGTGTGTGTGTGTGTGTGTGTATTTAGACGTACACCTTTCTCCTCAGGTTGGACCCAGGTGGGCTTGCAGAACAGCATGGCATCAAAATGGGCGATCAAATCCTTGCAGCCAATGGGGTCAGCTTTGATGACATCACCCACAGCAATGCGGTCGAGGTCCTGAAGAGTCACACCCATGTCATGTTGACCATCAGGGTAAGAGACAACTTTACAGATAAACTTGAGGGCACATTTGGAAAGTGCAAAGTGTGTATGTATGTATTTTAAGCACGTGTAACGTGAAAGGGGTCGCCTATAATGACAGTCTCCAACTCTGCAGTTCCCCTCAGCTCTGCGGCATGTTTTAGAATCTTTAAGATCATTGGTTTGGTTTTATGACCTGCAACTTATTGATTTGGTTTACTCTCACCACTCTCATAATCCCACCGTACCTGCTCAGCGCCAACAAGCTGGTACCATGTGGTGGAAAAGGGCCATTATATGGATGTGGTGGAGAGGTAAACAGAGCTAAAGAGTGAATATTGTACTTAAATTCATCTGATGGACAGAAACACTGCTCCAAATGAAAGATGATGAAGCTACAGGTCGGTTGGATGTGTAAATAAGCAACATTTGTAAATAAGCAAGCATTAATAATCATCAATAAGCATTTTGCCAACAACGTAACCACAACAGCTTCAGAAGGTGATATGGCAATGTTGTATTTATAGATTGTTTTCTTTAAGTGTCCAAAAGATCAGCCCATGCAGGTTTAAGTCTGATTTGTGGGGCGATATAGTGTTGTATGGCAGTGTTAATCATTTGCTCAGGGTGCTGTGGCACAAAGATAAATGCTACAGCGTGTTAAACAATACCATCTCCTCTGGAGGTGAGGGAGGGCACAGCAGAGCAGCAGGCTGGCTTGTAGCCCTTTTTATTCCTTATGTGTGTCTGTGTATGCATGCATGTGTGCAAGGCCGTGCCACTTAACCTGTGTCATTTTCAGACAAAGGAATTGTGTGTATGAATTGGCAGAAGTGTGTTGTGTGGTGTGTTTTGACTGTGTATGTGGGCTCTCTTAGCTTACTAACATTGCTGCATGCTCATTTTACTCCTCTGATCTCAGGTTCCATGTGTGAAAAACAGCCAGGGACGACGTTCATTATTCAAAGGCAGTCAGGGATCAGGTTATAATCAACAGAAACCTTAATTTTATGTCTTCCTTCTGCCCTGTATTACAACTGCTTGTGGGTCACAGTCAAACATATTGGGGCCAGGGTTAATTTTAGTCACTCAACTCTCTCACACCTGGGCATCCAAAGCTGTGTATTGGTGATACAATCCCTTAAAATATACCTGAGAGGCTACTGGACACTAATTCTTGATGCAAAATGCCTAGAGCAGTAGTTCATGTTTTTTTTCCATGGCACCATCTCATGCCCAGTCTGCCCACTAAACTGATGTAGCAAATGTGGCATACAGTATACGAACTAATAAAAATGAAATAATAGAGGTCAGCAGTTATAGGCTATGTTACTGTGCAGAACTGAAGATACAACAGAGTGCAACCTGGTAATGTCAGCGTGTTGGTTGGTCCACCACTTTGGTCCTTTGATCATTAAATTTGGTGCAGACATTTATGGTTCCCAGAAGATAGATCCTAATGACTTTGGTGGTCCCATCTATCGCCACCAGCAGGTTAACATTTGTGGTTTTGAGTGAAATGTCTCAGCAATTAGTAGATGGATTGGAAAGAAATTTGATACTGACATTCGGGTTCTCTTCAGGATGAATTAATAATGTTGATGATCCAAAACATTTCAAATAGCGCCGTCATCAGGTCAAAATTTTCATTTGTATACTTTGGTTCACAACCAGATAGGACCTATTTAACTAATGACATTCCCATCAGCCTCAGTTGTACTTTGTATTTGTTGCTAATAAAGCAAATGTTAGAATGCTAACATGTTAAACTAAGATGGTGAACATAGTAAACTTTACACCTTCTAAACACCTGCATGTTAACAGTGTCATTGTGAGCATGCAGACTTTAGCGTTTAGCTCAAAGCATCGCTGTGCCTTCAGTAAGTACAACCTCACAAAGCCGCTAGCATGGCTTTAGACGCTTGTTCATGTATTCCAGTTCTCGGTTCTATGTTATGTTCTTGCTAAATATTTTGTGTTTCTGCACTTTAACAGGAAGCTGGGAGATACCCTGCTTACAAGGAGATGGTGGCAGAATACGGCTGGCTCGACCAATGTATGTTGACTATTCCAAAAGTGTGTTCGGAAAATGTGTTTTTACCACACAGAGACAGTGTTTAAAAATTGTTTTAAAAGATGACAATGAATTCAACAGTGGTGGAAAAATAATTACCTGCGGTAAACTAAATATTGTAGAACAAATTAATGAAGTTGTTGTGACCCAGTGATTTGTAATTTTTCATTCTAATTTCTGATTGCAAAGACACATGCTGGATTCTATTAAGAAATCTTATGACAAAAGTGGAACATTGGCCTCATGTAACCTACTTATACTAAAGCCCTGTCATTCAATTCCTTCACAAGACTCAAATTTCTTGTTTCCCAATTTGATATGAGTACTTCTGAACAGGGATTATTTCAGTGTACTCAAAGGCAGCTCAGTCATCTGGACTAAAGCATGGCCTAAATGGGTCATCTGGGTCAAGATGCAGAGTCATTTTGGAGTTTCATTAAAAAAAACAACCAAAAAAAAACAGAAGGACTCCTGGTTCATGTTCTGTCCCTCAAAAGTTTAGAGGATTAACAATCTGCAGACATGCAGCACTATGTATGCTGTACATAGTGAATAGGATGTGCAAATCCTATTCACTATGTCCAGCAGCTTGATTGTTATCACATATAGACATAGAGCAATCGGTTTCACAAGGGATTGTACTTATACTAAAATAATATTTTAAACACACACTCATCCTCATACTTAATTCTAATTATGGATTGTTTCTACAGTGGCCAATGGGGGCCCTGCACCATCCTCCCAGGGTTCAGACTCCAACTCTTCTGTCTCCTCGTTGTCCTCCAGCACCCCTCTCAGCTCCCTCAGTGGTCTCTCCCAGGTCCTTTTCCCTCCTGTCTTTGGCTCTGAGATGGTAGACGTTGCCATCTCCACAGAGGACCGCTCCCGACGTCCAAGCAGTGCCGAGCGAACTGCTGATACCGCCATACAGACTGACCCCCACCCTCCAAATTACCTGGACCACCCCTCGCCTAGTGGGTCGTACCCCGACAGGCTGACTGCCACAGAAACGAGCCGGACTATAGGTGCCACATTGTTGTTGAAGGACACAGTCATACGTGGGAAAGGGGAAGGTCCGAGGGAGATGGCAGGAGCAGGGGAGGGAGGGCGAGGACGGACCAGGACGCTGTCGTCTGGGGACCAGGACCTAGTGAAACACTCACCTAAGACTGCAGCGCTGATGGCCTTGAGCAGACCACGGAAGCCAATCAGACGTTCCCAGAGCCACATCACTGTGTCAGGTGAGACCTGCAGGCACTGGGATTGTTAAGAGAGTTAAACAGTGGATTTAAGGTTGCTTTATAGGCTTCAGTGTAATATAGATTAAAGAAACCAACCCACCAATATGTAGGCTGGGCTGATGAATCAGCTGATATGAGCTTATTGCAGCTACAGAAGTACAAGGTACAAAGTTGATAAATTTGTCACAATGCAACAGGTTGTAGAGTGAAAGTTAGTATGTAACTCCATTCTGCTACATAGCAGACAATATTTGTTAATATAAAAGCAATTATAAAATGATAAACAGAGATAAATTATATTCAATGGAGCAGTGCTGAGAATGAATCAGAGTTTAAGACTCTGATAGCTTGGGGAAAAAAGCTGCTCTGCAGTCTTGTGGTGCGGCAACAGAAACTTCTATATCTCTTCCCAGAAGGCAGCAGGGTGAACAGGCTGTGGCTGGGTTGGGTACTGTCCTTTAGTACCCTTTGGGCTCTGCGTAGGCACCTCACTTCATAGATATCACTGATGGTCACGAGATGGGTACCATTGATCTTCTGAGCAGTTTTAATCACCCACTGCAGAGCCCTCCAGTCCTGGGCTGTGCACATCCCATGCCAGTTTGTGATGTTTCCAGTCAGGTTGCTTTCTATTGCTCCTGTGTAAAAGCTGACAAGAACTTGGCAAGGAAATTTGGTTTTCTTAAACGCCTCAAGAAATACTGTTGTTTCTGAGCTTTCTTCACCAGCATGGAGATGTGAGATGACCATGTCCGCTTCTCTGTGATGCTGATTCCCAGGAACCTGAAACTGTTCATCTGTTTCACCTCAGCACCACTGATGTAGACAGGAGTGTGTGTCTTCATCTCCTTTCTCCTGAAATCAACATTCAGCTCCTTGGATTTGCTGACGTTGAGGAGCAGGTTGTTCTCTGAGCACCACTATGCAAGATTATCAGTTTCCTTCCGATCTGCATTCTCATCGTTGTTTGAAATCCGGCCAATGATGGTGGAGTCGACAAATTTAAGGGACCCTTATCAAAACATATTTGTTTATGGTATATGTTGATGTACAAACAAAACTAAGAGTACATCCAAGCTAGTAGTTCTGTTAGGCTATAATGCTAATTGTAAACAAAACTAAACTGTTAGATTGAAAATTTGCATTAAAGTGCTGAGAGATGCATAGTTTATTTGTGTGAGGATGGTGTAAGCAGAAAGGTAAATTTCAGGTAACTTCTGAGATTTGATGATATAATATGTCATATGAGCTATAGAGATGTAAGAAGTTCTTTCCTCTACGTATGGCACTGGTTGTCATTTCTGTACAGTTTAAAAAACGTAGACCTGTTTTCATCAATGCGAACCTGGACTAATCAAAGTGCAGATGAGGCTGATGGGGTTGTCATTCATTTTTAATACATTTAGTCATAATTCAAAGTACTGGACACATTTTTCCTGGTGGTGCTAGGATCACCATAGTTCACGGTGCACAGGCTGTTTACACCAGCAGTTTTTTAGATATTTTAGTCTTGAAAGTGGTCGGCCGACCAATCAACATTGCCATCTCCAGAGTGGTTGTTGAATATACAGTGGCAGCATCATCCATCTCAGAGAAATTAATCTTTCCAGAATCACAGCCCAGTAAGTATTGCAGCCACAATCAAGTTAAGTTCTTTAGCTGTTTTTTGTGACAGTACCTGCATTCACTGTGTAATGAGATCCACTCTCAAACCCTCTAGAGATCTTTCTGCAGGGCATCAGTCAGTTTAATGGCCCTTCATCCCTCTATCACTCCAGGAAGTGAACAAGAACATCCAAACTCCATATGGCTGATTTAAGAATTTGTCCAAGAGCACAAAGTTAATGCAGACTCATGATTAATCACTGCCCTTTAGTCTCACTTGTTGTACCCCTGTGAGAAATGAATAAGAACAAGCATATGGAGAAATATCCATCCAAGCCTTGGCTGGGCTGTTGAGTTATTAGCCTTTCCTTTTCAATTTATCCAGCTCATTCATACCTCCAGGACCTGACGGGGGCTTGGGGCGAAGCCCAGGGCTGATTGGACATTTGTTATGTAAGCTAGAGCACTTCGTTGTAGTGTCCTCAATAGATGGGGTTGTGTTCAGGTTGGTGTAGCTCCAATTCATCAGTATTACTGTGTTACTTTCCATGCTGGCAGATTTACTGCAGTGAACAGAGGAGCTGACTGGAAGAGAAATGAACAGTCTATACTCATAGTAGAGAGTGTGTATCACCTACTGTTATTGGCTAACAGTTAAGCGTGGAGCAATGCAAAGCTTTATAAATTATGTACAGTATGCACAGAGATGCCGATTGTCCTATTCTTATGGAAGGTTTTTCTAAGAACAAGATAGAACTGCTGCAAAGATTACATGTAACTGCATGCGCTTAGTTAGATTTAGTTAAGTTTGTTTAGTTAAATTAATTTTGTATTTGTTTGCATAATTTAGCAGGTGAAAGTCTGAGCACATACAATGTTAAGATCCATTAAAATCATATTCCGCTGAATTTGGTTGTGAAAATGTACCTGCATTGACTATATATTTTGATTTCGAGGGACGTGGCATTGAATACGTTTTTTGTCTTCTTTATTTCTACCTGTAGAAGACAGACAAAAGAAGAAGAGGCAACAAAAGCAGAAGAGCTCAGGAGAGGGTAAAACCAGCCTGCAGCGATCTAAAACCTTTGTCAACCTATTATTTAAGAAAGACCGTAAATACAAGAGTCGCTCCAAGTCACCGTCTCACAATGCTGACAAAGGTGAGGGCATGGTCACAGGACATATTCTGCATCTCACAAACAAACCTATTTGGGAACCTCCAAATATCACACATAGATGTGAGATGATTCAGCTTTGGAACGGCCTCAGTAGAAAGATGTTTATGGAAAGATGGTCTGTGGATCTTTAGTAAAAATCTAAATTACAAACATATTGTCCCGTTAAAAACAATGACAGTGTGGAGCCTTATGTGAAGCTGAACTTAACCTAAAGTCAAAGATCTCTGTGTGCATAGTTTTCTTATGATTATCTATGTGAAAAGAAAATATGTGTTATATGTTTTAGGTGATATTAACAATTCAATGTTAATAATTATTCATTCATTCATTCATTTAGTTATATGTTGATGTAAGAGCTTAATTGTTCAGTGAAATAGTGAGTTAGAGTAGTGTTTTAGGAACATTTTTTGCTGCGGATTTTATTTATATAGCTTGGGTTTGAGTTTTGTTTGCAGTGTCATGTTACATGTTTTTGTCTGACAAAGGTTTCATCACTGCAACAATATTTGTTGATGACAGTCATGTTAAAAATGATTTAGCGTTGTATCCACTGAATCTTGAAATGTAATTCATTTCTTAAATGTTCTTGAACTTAGTTACCCCTAGTAAGAAGGTAATGAATGATCCAATATAAGTCTTGAACTGTTTTTTTTTCATCTGCAAATTTTCTTGTTTGCATTGTATTCATGTAAGTTTTCACTTTAATGCTTTAGATAAGGAGGGGGGTCGTCACTTCCAGCTCTTGACCTCCCCAAGGGAATCCCGTGCTGGGGTTAAAGACAGCAGCCCGCTGCCCCGACCAGAGACTCTGCAGCATGTGGAAGACATGGCAAAAAAACTGCTCATCCAGGATGAGGTGGCTGCTGTGATGAGACACTGTCAGAGGGTGAGTTCCCAATCTAAAATTACAGTCTCTAACACCTCAGTGTCACTCTGCAGTGTGTTTTTTCCTCCCACTGAATGAAAACCAGCTGGACTACTTACAGGCTTAAGTGTGCAGTATTGTTCCCTGTTTCTGTAAGTGTCCTTTAGTGATAGATGTGTCTGGCAACGGCTATGACAAAAGACAGATTTGGCCTGTCATTTATGATTAGGATCAAATATCACCATCATTTGATCCCCTTGTCTCTCTCAGTCAATCTCTCTCTCATCTGCCAATTTCAGGGGATCAACTCCATGGCCGGCCCTTTGCCACCACTGCAGCAGATATTGAGTCTGCTTAGAGCACAGTATGACTTACCTGCTAATACAGTAATTAAACACCAAGGACCAAAAACAGCAGTGTAGTGGTGTTCTTCAGAATGTAAATATTTAATGTACATGCAACATATCACCTCCAAATCATGCAAATACACTGTCTTGTGTGGAGCCAACCTACCATAAATAAGCGCATTTTGGATTCAGGCCAAAGGCTTTTTGAGGAAACCCTGCAGTCATGATATTAACCTTTAGTTAAAAGACTGTGACAGCGATTTAGTATTACACTTAGATGAAGTTGAGGGACTCACTAGAGACAGATTTTAAAAAGAACAGTAAAACCTGATGCAGCAGATGGTTATTAATGCTGATTAATGACAGTTTATAACTGTTTTCTCTGGCTGAGTAGTACTTCATGTGACAAGTAACTGAATTTCGTGTGTTAACATCAGTGGAGTGACACTTTAAAAGTCAGAAAACAAACTGATGGAGATCTATTTATATGGACAAAACTACACTGGTTGGTTCATTATTCTTTTCCTCTAATTTGTGTATAAATCTAATCTTTCCCCCAGTTTTTGTCAGACAATGTGATCGATGATTTAGTACGTCCCCTTTTGGCAATCTTGGACAGGCCAGAGAAACTACTACTTCTCAGAGAAATAAGGTGAGATACAGTGTGAAAATGCTATATGTGTAAAAATGTATGTGAGTAAATCTAACCGACTCTGATCATATCTTCTGCAGAATGCTGATACCTACTACTGAGTTGGGTCGGTTTGATAGCATGGTCATGCCCTTTGAGCTTGAAGCGTACGATATTCTAAAGAGTCGCTCTGGTAAGCAGATGAATGTACTTAACACCACTTTTTCTGTGTTTTTTTTTATTCATACAGCTTGACATAAATACACAAATTACATGAAAGAGACAAACAAGTACGAAATATAGATGTCCAAAAAAGCAGGTAATATTACACACAGCTAAAAAATGTATGTAAAATCAATGCTATATATTTAGTTGTTTATTTCTTCTTAGTACGTTCTCCAGCTCTGCGCTCCCCTCGCGGTGGAACTCCTCGACGTCACCTCATCACTCCAATCCCAGGTACACGGGCTGTATGCCTCTTACTCTCACCTTTTGGCTGTTTTTTTTTTATCTCACCTCTTTCTTCTGACTTCCTCTCCTGTCTGGTTGCTGGCTTTTCACTAATCTCAGAGGAATATGAGAAACACAGAGAGGCTAAAACCTCTCACCTATTGTCTCTTTTCCCTCCCTCCTGCTCTTTCCTCCCTCATCTCACCTCTTTCCTGCCTCATCTCATATCTGTAGTGTCATACACACATACCCGCCTCCCAAACCTCATATAAAACACACACACACACACACACACACACACACACACACACACACACACACAC
>JAPMOB010046122.1:0-28731 GCA_029875015.1 Lepomis gibbosus | reverse complement strand
TATATATATATATATATATATTGCTCTTGCATGGGCTCATCCGCAGGTTCACATAGAAAAAGTTGAAAAGTGACAGTATTGTAGTAAGTCCTACCACGTTCTGCCGTAGAGGAGATTTGAGCTGACCATGTTACTGGTGTAATCTACAGCAGATGTGTCTATCTGGGCCATGTTGAGCTGGCTGTGCAGTGAGGGGGGGCTGGGCGACATCTCCTCCAGCTCCAAAGCGTTCACCTGCTGCTGGCTTTGATGCTGGGTGAGGCTGCTGGTCGAGGATGCGAGCACAACTCCAGCTCCGTTCTGTTGTTGGCTTTGTTGTTGGCTCTGTTGTACCTGTTGCTGGTTTGGCGTCGGCGTGTTAGAGCCGTTCTGGCACGGTTTACCGTCCTTCACCAGAACTGGCACTGCAACGCGCCTCGGGGACTGCGCCTGTTGTTGGCACAGGTTACCGTCCTGTTGCTGCTGCTGCTGCAGCTGCTGTGCTGCCTTGTCCTTGGCCTGGCGCTTCATCTTGTACCGGTGGTTTTGAAACCAGATCTTCACCTGGGTCGGCGTCAGGTGGATCATGCTGGCCAGGTGCTCTCTCTCAGGCGCCGACAGGTATTTCTGCTGCTTAAACCTCCTCTCCAGCTCGTAGACCTGAGCCTGCGAAAACAGGACGCGCCGTTTCCTCCTGGGCGCAGCGTGGAGAGTTGGCATGGATTTGGTGGCGTCCGCCATTCCGGTGAGACCCCCCATTCCGGTCATGTTCATACCTGTGGAAGGTCCCATGAATCTAGAAACTTAAAAATATACATACATATACGTGCGTTCAATAAACAGAAGAGGAGAACACTGTTTCGCCTGAAGTAGTCTTTATTGATTAGTGGCTGTATTATGCGTTCATTACTGAAGTTAGAAAGCATCAGCTTAAAAATAACATATTTAATAATAATAATAATAATAATAATAATAATAATAATAATAATAATAATAATAATAATAATAATAATAATAATGAAACATATCCAAATCTTGCTTCTAAATATTGGCTTATGTCAAAGATAAAAAGTCATGCCAGACTTGAAAAAATGATCTCCTTTTCAGTTTAACCGTCATAAATAGTCATTTTAAATTAAAGATTAAAATAGTGTACACTATTTACATTAACTGTTTATCATTAGCCCCAAAACATAAAGTCTGTATTTTAAAAAGCGATACATTTTTATGTCAGTGTCAATTTGATCTTTTTATTTAGGATGAAATACAATCCGAAAAGTGTGTATAAATGGAGTAAAGAACTTACTTGTGGAGTATCTTGGATCAGGGTTGGCGCTGTACCACCCTGTTGCTGCTGCACTATTCCGCATGCTTTCCTGGTACGACGGGAGGTCTCCCATGTTGCCAATGCTTCCATTGCAGTATCCCCCCATTGCGCTGTGGGAGAACTGGGAGACGGTATGCGGCATGTGGTAAGTGGTGGCCACGGTGGCGTTATGGCCCATGGAGTGCTGTTGCATGCCGGTCTGAGACACCTGAGGCTGTCGGTAGGCTCCCAGTGGAGAGGTTAGGTTCCCTGCGCCGTCCATGCCACCAAACTTCTTGTAGGTCTCCTCGATTGGACTCAAAATATCTGTCACTGAAAAAGGCGTTGTGTGCTTTGGGCTCAACGACATGATTCAGAAAGCAGGTAGATTTTTGTGTTTGAGCAGATCAACCGTGTTGTTGTATCGGCTCTCTCCTTGGTGGATGTCTACGTAAGAGAGTGCTTGTAGTGCGCCTGAGATCCTATTGATCGCCTTGGAGAAGGAGGCGAGCCCAGGGCGCTCTTAGCCCGGGTTTATTGGAGCCAGGAGCCAGGTTTACGACAAACACAGGGGGCGGAGCAAAACTCCTAAACCAGCAAACAATAGTCATTGACATTTAAGGGAAATAATTCATGAAAATGCACTTTTCTTTATAGTAAGTTGTATACATGAATAAAACGACACCACATATTTATGATTAAGTCCTTTGTGATAACTATATACAGGTGTGAATACCCCGTTTGGTTCTGCACATCAGCTGTTCTGACTACATATGACTATTTTGCGTCAGTAGGGAATTCCACTCTTTCTAGAAACTTTGAGAGCACTTTGAACAGACATAAGGGCCACCGAGTATCATCAAAGAGGCACAATGAAGTTGTATGACCAGCTCATTTATGCTTCTTAAGCATCATTTTGCCCCACCAGAGAGGAGCAAGTCCAAATAAGCTCAAAATGACAGAACGCTGAAAGGGAGCGGCAATAGGGATCCGACCTGTGAGTATCTCTACCTAACATTCATGATCAGGCACTGCAATGGATATCATGCACAGGATTTATAGATTATAGTTTAAACGGACCATGCAGCTGCAGTTTTCCTGAGACAAATTCCTCCTGTTGGTGGAAACAATTCAGGATAAATTGTCTACGCTACATTTCTTAAAGAAAAAACCTAGTTGTTTCATTAGATTTAATGCAATTTGGAGACAATATGGTAAGCCTCAAACCCTCGACTCTGGTCACCATACATTAATGACACTTTGCAGTCTTGACCTGACATTGTAATCTCTGAGCAAACTGACTGGCGCCAGGGGAAGAATCAGAGGGAGAGACACACAACAGGGGGGTCAAAAGAGAAAAGAGCTCCTACAAATTGCAATAATGAATACCAGTTAATATAGCTCCCCATTATAGCCTAACATGTCCCTTGTGGCTCTATAACGCGTTATTGAGCCTATAGCTCACAACTATCCAATAATAGAGAAAGATGACTATCGTGCTGCTCAAACGCGTATAATAAGAACAATGATGGTATTTGTTTTAAATTATGTTTTTCAACACTGTCAACACCAGCAGCAGGAGCAGGTGTGCTGCGTTGAGGTTGTTTTCCAGACGTGTTACCATTTCCTTTATTTAAGGAAGGAAACACTCGTCTGCATGAAGCCACTAATGTAATTTAGCATGGCATGGCAGCAAGTAGCTGCCTACCCTAATTGAGCAACTGAAGATGTGACATGGTCAGCCATCAATTATAGCGACATATCAAGAACACCAATCTCCGGTTAAGTTGATAGCCTGGTGGTGATAAATCATTGTTCTTATGCATATTTCAGTGCCCGAATTTCTTCTCCCTTTATCCTGAGATACCTGGACTCCGCGGATTTAACGTGAAGTGGTTGGACTTAATTGTTGCTGAGAGAAACAAAACAATGCGTGCGTATTCCAGAGTCAGCTGTAGTTGTCAGAAAGACGCCGAAGAAAAAACAAGAATCATAAAAGTAAAAATCTGTTTGACAAGGGGGGTGTACACCAAGTGCTCTCAGTAAAAATGTCAAATTCTTATCAAAGTATTAATATTAAGAAAATCAACTAATTTCTCACAAGTAACATTTCGTACCTGCATATATTCCTGTACTTGTCCAGACTTCTGTGCGCCTTTTCCACTGTTTTGGCAGCAGCAGCGTGGTGTCTTTTCAGGGCGCAAAGAAAGGTAGGCCTCGGCCCAGACCTCTAACATTATGTAAATGAGGCAAACCTCTCAACCTTGTGGATTACTGAGTCAGAGAGCAGGACCCTGGTCCACAGACCCTCCACATTAGGATCCCATAAAAATCTGGAGCTGGTTAGCTGCATGCAACGCTTAAGAGAGCTTATGGTCCACATTAATACAGTTGTCAATCTAAGTTAACTTTCACATCCAGTGAATAAAATGTGGCCAAGGCAGCTGGAGCAAGACAATCGGACGCGCCTAGGAGCTAAGAAGAAGGCCCAGCAAAGGTTTGTTAATACATCTGGCACATTTATATAGAAGATCATTTAGATTACTCAACCTTTTTTGCAGATGTTTCTGTTTATAGGTATTGGATAAAGCTTGTTGCTGTGTGTTTACAGGATACAACCAGCGTGGATGATACATGCTGATAAATACCACACAGTATAGTCATTTAAATTATCCTACACTGATCCTTGCAGCCTCAAGAAGAATAAGCGGTACCCTGCGTGGCGAGTAAAAAATATTAGTTCCAGAATTACGCACGGGAACCGTGTGTTACTTTGCGTTATAACTGTCTTGCCTTACATGTAAATTCACGCTTTTAAAATTCTACTTTCTGCAGACTCCTTAATGCAACTCTCAAACTTTCTCGGTAATTTTGCTTGAAAAATATTTCACATGCTTTTTAGAATTACTTGATTGCTAACATAGAAATTAAAGCCTGTGATGAAAGAATGACAACCAAGTGTCCCATTATTCTATAGGGAGGAGAATGCCAAGCATTGCTTGCCACGAGTGATTAAATCATCCGGTATTGTGCGCATTAATTATAAGACATATGGGTGCAAATAAAAATTAAATTTTCACCAATTTTACAATAAATTAGGTGGAAACGTTCACAGGGCCATTTAAGTATTGTTAACCAGAACCAAATAACAACCCGTTTATGTATTTTATATTACAGACAACCTTTTTCCGATATCATCACCCCACCCCCCTCACCTCAGCAAAGCAAAGTATAGCAGATGGACCAAAGCGCCTGGTTGCTGAATTGCTTTTCTCCATCTCGTCCTTGCTAGTTCAATACCCTGAGAGATGTGGAGAGATGGCTGAAGGGCCAGGGTCCTGACCTGCAACCGCAAGCACACACCGGCCCAGCATAAAGTGCATGCTGTCTCACAGCCCTTAAGTCTTTAACTTAACTTTCAACTTTTTCCTCTACAATGGAAAAAAAGTAAAGGAAAAAAGCAAACAAATACCATAAATGATGAGGGCTTTCCAGTTTCCTCTTAATTTTTGTCTTCCTGCAGTTTGCACGATTTTTGGCAAGAAAAAAGGCCTTAGTGCCACCCTTAAAGTTAAATGATAAATGCCAGTGCACTACTATAAAACCAAAATCCATATCGCATTTTGCGTGCGCAATATTACGCATGACCTGTGGACATAGTTTGTCCTTTGTCTTGGAACCCTCAGTGCACGTCTTAGATATCAAGGGTTGTGCTATCAGTTCATCAGTCACTAATTTAAAGAACAGTATGCGCCGTGGCAATGGTTTCTAAAGAGGTAGACTTATAAACAATACATATTGGTCTGGTGCGATTCGAAAAAATGCAATTACGCACTAACCTGCCTCCTTTAGGACTGCAATTGTTATCTCTAAATTAGGGGATAAATATAAATATATTGGATGTGGAAAGAAGCCAAAACTATGTGAAGTCTTCCAGTTATTTTATTATAAACCCTTTAATGTCAGAAAACAGAAAGAGTGAAAACAATTTTCTCATAATTATTTCTCACCAAACAATCAGCGATTTACTAGTGAAAGAAATTTAAGCTAATAGCAAAAATTGTCTCTGTGGCTCTGAATGGCGTTTTCTTCCAAGGTATTGGAAGATTTTTTTCTGGCGTTATTATGCACGAAATATGATAATTTACTATTCCGTGAAGCAGAAACGAACCCCCGTTTTGAACTTTGAATACTGACACTGAAACCTTAAATATTGCAACACAAAGACGCATGAATTGTCTTCTTCACTCCAAACGTTAGATTTAAACCACATCTGTGTGGCTGAATTGGTGCGGACATTTTTGGAAGAAATTCCACACCTGCAGTCAGTGTAGTACCATTTAGATCAAATACTTTCTCTCCTCTTAAATCTCCGAGCAGTGTGAGAGTAAAAAGCAGGCAGGTGCATATCTTTCAGCTGCACTACTTGAAACGGTGCGGTTCCTCAGCTAAGTAGGTTAAAGGTCTTCCCAAGTGGAGAAAGTATGTGACAGGCCTCTTGAAGACCGTATTCTTCTGCAGGAGTTTGCATTCATTCACAATTAATGTCGCTTGATGGACGAAATGATGCTAATAGGGCGCCAAAAACAGAATATGGGCTTTTCTGGGATGCAGACTATAATCTGACAGCTGGGGAAAATGGGGGATTGGACAATTCAAATTTGTAATAGGATTAGAGAAGTTATTCTTTAAGTTTCACTGTATGATGTGCAGCCGCTCATTTACATCAGTAAGTTATAGTTAAAGTTCTAATCAGACACTGGGGACTGCACTGGCTCTGGAGGGAAGCCTATTACTTGCCATGTTGCGTGTAGACAGCAGATTTTTTTTATCGTAACCTAACTTCCTGTTTAAATACTTGAAGCAGCCCAAGTCAAATTGTTAAACTATGTAAGTTCTTGCCAATTGTTTGAAACAATGTTCTTTGAGCTTTCAAGCCTCTAAACCAAGGCCATGAAACAACAAAGAAGTTCGTGACACTATAACACAGCCTGGTAATAAGACTGTTTCACATGAATATGACAATCAGTTGTTTGCTCTTTTTGAAAGAGGAAACACAACTAAAAATAGTATGTGACTTTATTACTGTGAAAACCTCAGTTCCCTCCTTGCTGTGAAACTGAACATTTTGAGCTTGAGACAATTACAAACGGCAAGCATGCGCTGAAGCCAGTAAATGATGGGGTGCAGTGCAGATAATTTACACTTTCACAGATGAGAGTTTGATGACATTTTGTAGTTGTTTTATAGACGATTAGGCCAATTGTCAAAAGCTGCACTAATGCAACGACAAGAAAAGTGTAAGAAAACTACAATGACTTGCTATATGAGGTACAGCCTTATCAAATGTTGTTGTGTTTATCCAGATTAACATTTTAATTGCAAGCTGAGACATATAAAGACATAGAAATCATAACTAAACCTCCATTCTGTTCTAACTATATCCAAAATACATGCAGGAAAGTGTGTTAAGAATTAATAAACATTAATAAGATCAGTTTTAATGAATGGATGTGAGATTAGCTTTGTGGATCATATTATAAACATTCAACAAATAAATAAATATTTGAATACAGAAATATATAAATTCTGTAATTCTATACCAAAGAACCCCCCCTCCCCCCAGAAAATTTCACCTTTCTGAAACAGATTAAGCCTGCTGAAATTTTAGGTACTCGGGGTTCTGTGAGTGCTGCTGTCCTCTGTATTGTTTGGAGTGGCAAAATTTTAGCATGGCTGCTCTCTTTTGGAACAACAATTAAAAAAACACAGCAGCAGATCAATGCGGATTACCGAGGTTCCAAGGGTACCTGGTTCGTCCACTTCTCTGCTGCACTAATTGTGGCAGCAGTAAGGGCAGGTAAACAAAGCTGTTAGAGAGTATGGTTGTGACTCAACCACGGCTCACTCTGGCTTTGTCACCCAGTTACTCATGTGGCAAAATGTCCCTGCCAGTCTTTCCCTGCATCTAGTTGCCTTTGGCAGCCGATTGCTATAATAAGTCTGGTTCATGACATTTCCTAAAATTATCTTTTAAATTTATATACAAAATGTAGTTCACTTCACAGCAGAAAACATACTCAACATACATAACATGTTCCAGACAGGAATCTTGGAAAGTAGGTTTAAACCGTTATTTCAGTCAATGATCTCTACTAATAACTGTTTGATTGTTTGCAATGGTGTGCCTTGTTTTCTTTTTAATCTTTTGCTATATTTACATCACACTAAAAGCAGATTGAGCATAAACTTGTTTTCGATAAAACAGGGTGTGTGAGTTACAGCTATGTCTTGCTATGATTGTGGCAGGTTCATTTCAAATATAAGTGTAAAATAATTTCCATACTTTCTGGCTTTTTAAACAGGTTATGTGGAAAACTGGCCTTTTCAGGAATGAATTTAATGCACAACATTTCTTTTCTTTGTTTAATTTACATTATTTTTCCAGGAAGTTTGGATTTTTATGCAGTATAGTTAGTTGGATACTATTGTAGCTGTAAATGTTTCACACCATCATGTGAAGTAAAAGAAATAATAATAATAATCATCATATGTGATTTTATGCCTGAAATGCATGCAAATAGCTGCAATCTGTATCAAGTGTTTCCTGATGTCCATTTACACCAGGAATTCATTTATTTGGCTTGTTTTCATGTTAACTGTCAAGAGATGCATCTTCTTGTCAATAGTTTCAGAGCACTTTGAGTGCTGTATGTGTAGACGGAAACTTTTGAAATGGCTTCGCAACTCAACAATGGAAATGTGGACAAAAGCTGCATATCAATGCAGTATTATTACCTGTCTGTTTATCCCCACTTTGGGAGCCTTTTATCTAGTAGGCCACCTGATAGCCTACCATTATTTAGATGAATCCACATAAACACATCACAAAACTACTTCAAATTCTGAATGTATTGATCCTGACAGATACAAGCACATACCACGTGCTACAATTTAGAATATCAAGTCAAAGCCCATTTTTACTAGACAGTGTTAGATAATATTAAAATTGTAATTTTTTACTCATTTTCTTTCCAGAAAATGAAAAATGCTAAAATCAACTGTTACATGCTGGCAGGGAGTGCCAGTTAAGCTGAACCCTCTGAGAGCAAAACATTATCCTCAGAGCCATAGGATAAATGAAATAGCATGAGAAATGAATAACAAATCAAAATATTGGTATGTTGTTAATTAGTTTAACAACATAATACTAATGTGTGCTCATGATCAGTATTGTACTGTTTTTTTTTAGTGATGCATGTGCATGTAACAAAAATAATCATCAGAATATTCTTCACAAATAGTCATTCATTTGTGGACTTGTCACCTTATGTTTTAATGGTTTCTATGTTTCCTTGTGTTCATTTATATTTACCTCAAACAAACAAACAAACAAATACTCATTCAAATAGTACCATTCAAATAATACTGTTTGTGTGTGTGTGGGGAGGGGGGGGGGTTAAAGCATTATTGTGTACAGACTATATTGCATGTTTACTTTTACATTGTTTCTCATATTCTCCTAAATGTAGTCATGGCCAATAAGAAACAAAAAGAATAAATCAGTCTTTATGTATGGATTATTTGTATTTGGAATTTGGAAAATATTTTGATGTCTGAAATCTTCATTTATCTGTTGACCAAGATTATACTAGGTCAAGCTCACAAAAGGCAATTATTATGGAAGTGTGACATTTTGCTTTTAAGTGGCTTGCTCAAAGTCAAATTTGGTTTTCCCATGTTGACTTTGCCAGGCAGAAGAGAATCAAACCAGCAACATTTTAGTTAAATGACTGATGCCACCATCAAGCAGTTTTTTTGGCAACAGAAAATTAGAAGTTCACTTAACAGCCTGTAGATATTAATCAAGGATGTATTACAATGAAAAATATGTGCACTAATGCCCCAAAGACAAAGTGCACTACCTTAATTATTTAACAGTTGTTAATTAGATAGATGTTTTCAGTGCAAGTCATAGATAAAGCAGTAATGTTGTTTAAAATGTCAAAATATAAAGCTGAGCTGTTGCCAGTGCAGATTGTGCTGCTTTTCTAACAGTAACAACCATACTCAACGCAAAGGAATTCATATCATATCCTCAAAAAACATTTGTGAGCAATGTACTTCTAAATTCCTCCAATATTTCTTTAGTGGCCATCTGAGGAACTACAGTAGAAAAAAAAGTCCAAGTCACAGAAGTCCAGTAATAACAACAACAACAACAACGCATGTACATTTAATTTTTCTTCACGTACTGGTTTACTTTCTCTGTGTTTTCCCGACCACATGGGCATCAGAGGGAAATGCATGACAAAGAGTAGACTGTCCTGAGATGCAAGAGGCTTTTTGTTAACCAAAAGTAGAACCAGTGTTTGAGGCAGATTAAATTTGTTGTTGTTAATGTAGTGAGTGAGCCAGTATCAGTTAAGGAGGTTTAAATGACATCAAAACATAAAAATCAACCATCATGAGGTAACATTGTGAATTGTCATCAGTGACATAACTCCGTTGTTAGGTATAGCCATGAATCAAGCGACTTCCTAAATTTGAATTTACATCTCTTTACCCACTAAAAGAACACCCATATAATACATAACAAGTAGTTTATAAAATGATATCAATGCTTGATACATTTCTCTAAGATGATATTGTAGACTTCCTTTTTTCATGAGTCCCTAAACACAACATTCTATTTGCCTCATTGCACTAACTGGAGAGGCATTTAGCTCACATGCTAGTCTGCAAATGACAGGAGAATGTCGTGTTCAGGGTCAGTTATCACACCTGGTGTATTTTAATGGAAAACCTTCTAAATGTGGAAAAGGTAGTATAATAAAGAAAGTAAAAACTAAAAAATTTTTATGTTAGAAGTGACATGCAGTTCAGTTTTATTTAGTTTTACAATGCTCCTGTTTATTGTTGATGTTAGTGTCAAGTAAATTTGTTTTAGTCAACATCTTTCACTGCCAACTTCATGATCATCACATGGACGTTATTAATTTTACTCTTTAAGGTTGGCATGTTTTTATATAAGGTCATAAAATGTAAGATCATAAAATATTGTACAGTAATCATTATGTGGTCTCAACTCTAAGAGCATATTTATTATTACTGTACATTGTTAAAGAAATCATTTTTAAAAGGACACACTTTCTATTCAGTTTCAGCAAAATTATAAAAGTAAATCATTGATGTCATGGTCAAGTCTTAAAGGTTGAACCATGCAGCTATGTCTAATATTCATATATTTACATATTTTAGTATTGACCATGATGCTATATTTGCATTAAAATATGTTTTATTAGTTTGTTATGTGACTTATGCACTTCTACAATTCCACTGTTCTTCTTTAGTCCCAAGGATCTTGGGAGTTGAAAGAAGTTTATTTGAAATGTAAACGTCAACTCACTGTCAGCCAATGGTGCTTAAAATAAAATATTTCCTAATACGTTTGTCCTGTTGTGAGTGGCTCAAGCTGAGAAATGCAAAAGCCAACAATAAAATCATGTAGACGTATTTTATTCACAATGTTTAAATCCCTCTACGTGTGTTGCACTGAGTGTCTGACTTTCTGCTGCTGTACAGTAATAACAAGCCTTTCTGGGGCTAATGGCTCTCGTGTTTGTTGGTTTTGCCTCGTCCTGTTTCAGTGGTTCTCTCTCTCTGGAAGGATGTCAGCTCTCTGTGCCTGGCCATCCCTGAGGACGCTTGATGTCATCTTGTCTACCTGATCATTACACTACCTGCTCTCCTCTACAATGCTGCCCTCTCGCTGCTCCGCCACTTGAAATGCTTGGCTGGCCTCTTCTCTGAAACCATCATGAAATTGTGTGCTAAAATGCTGCAGACTGTGCCTCCTCTCTCCTCCCTCCAGCCATGTGTGCAGGAGCCAGAAAAAGATTCCTCCACTCGGACGGCGGCTGCTCAGTCAAAGGGAAAACACACAAAACATCCTTCAGCCGTCTGCCACTGCTCACCTCTCTCTCTCTCTCTCTCACAGCTTTTATTTGATTTATTGATGTTTGCAGCGCATGCTATGTTATACACTACAGCAGTATCCAAGTAGGTGTAATGGACATATACCCAGTTGTTTAAAAAAACTGGTAAGTTTGTAGATTCATGATTTATTAAAATTTACAAGTCAGGCTTTAACATCATGCAGGTTCACTTACTGTGTTTGTCACTGGGAGAGTAAAAGCCTTTCGAATGAGATTATTTTCTGTTGCTCTTAGGTTGCTGAGGTACCACAGAAAATTCTCTTTTCATAGTACACTTTACACAACAATCAGCTTTAAATGTGTTGTTTTTATGTACCACAAAGAATGTGATAATAAATGCAGTTTTATTTGAGAATATAACCAGATTTAATATTTCATATTTTGTAAAAGAAACATCCCCCTACTGATTCTTATTCAAGTATGTCCTTTCTAAAGGTACAATAGACCTTTTTCATTAAAGACACTTTGACGTGTAACAGTAGGAAAAGCGCATGTGAAGATAATAAAACAAATGGTAGAGTCACATTAGGTGCTTTAGTTTCAGGGTCCTTGTATTGTGCATGCTGGCTTGCTGTCACACTGTCATGGCCATTGTCAATGTTGTTAGTAACACCCATGCTTTTACTCCCATGACAAGTCAAAATATCTGCTGTGAAATGTACAAAGCAGGGTGCAGTGAACAATGACAGTATACTTGAAAGCAGAAGTCACTGCTAAAAATGATGCCCCCAAGATCACTGATCACGCTATCTGTTGCATCACGGAGAGTGTCTGTCTATGAACAAACATTTTACTGACTGCAACTGACTGTGTTCAAGGTCCATCTCCTTAAGTGTCTCTTACATGCAGTTCAAACTACATGTAGCTTCAAATGATCTGGATCATAGAGGAATAAAAGAACAAATGCAAAAATGATATGCTCTGTACATTAAAGGATAGCTTCACACTTTTTAACACTCTGTCTTAAAACAATAGTCTGGTGCCCACTGCTGAAGCCTGATATAAGCTTCTGATAAACTTGGAAATAAATATTTTCACAGAACCTTGTATTTTGTACCTTGGATTTTGGCTCTCATCACAATATAAGCGCTTTGAAAGGACCTCTTACTGGCTAGTATGAACAGGAGGAATGATAACAGCAAGAAAACCTGTTTCAGTGCTCATGTGGGCAATGGTGGGATATTGTTTTAAGTAACACACTTTTTCAGTGGTTACTGTAACTCAGTAAGGTTAGTAAATCTACTTCCTTGTCAATTACAGCATTGTCAGTGAGATTAACACATTTTAGTAAAGACTAAGTTATTTTATAGGCAGCGCCTTATCACATGTACCAGTTGCTTGCCTAGTTTTTTTTTATTATTTGCCATTTGGCAAGGCAGCTTTATTTATAGATTGCATGTCATTACAAATACAGATAATAATAATAAAAACATATATGTATATATTGCCCATAATACCTACACCTGCACCCACACAAACACTGATTCATAGGCCTTAAAGAGTTGTTAAGATCTAGGTTGTTGTCCCTGCCAGTTTGTCAAGAACATACAAGAGCTAAAGCTATTTTGAATTCAACGGAACAATCAACGCTAACATCGTGTACCAAAAATATTTTTTTATTTAACAACTGAATTCATTAATGGCAGGTTGTCTAAACATTGCTGCAGTCTCTTAGCAGCGATCTGTTTACATCCATACAGTGGAGAGGTAGCACACACACAGTGAAGAATCTTGCCTCCTACCTGTCCACTGCGCATTACTGCAGTGCTCTGCTGCTGGACATTGAGTGATGGAGGGTGAAGTGTCTCACTCAAGAGCACCTCAGTGACATTTGCAGAGAGGCAGAGGACTCCTCTAGCTGGAGATTTCACTCTGAGGTGTTCAAAGCTCATCCAGGTACCATTAACAGATGTTCTTCTATAATAGATGGCTGGCCCTAGTCCTAAAAGAACAGTTACAAACACTGTTTTTACAGTAAAATGCCTTTTACAAACAGCTTCACATTAGGTATTATGTTTTTCATGTATCAAATTTGACAAAAATGTATACAGATCAACTACTATACTTACTTCTCTGGAGCTCTCACAACCCATATATTATTCTTCCCTAAAATCAGGTACTATGATTATTTCTACATCAGGTAATTCAAATGAATAAATATCTATCATAACAAAGCAGCTTACTGTTGGGTGGAAGGCGCATAACACAATAAAATCCACTGTTTAATTTAATTACTAGAGGGAAGTTAAACACTGCACTTAGATAAAGGTAGTAATATCACAATGTAAAAAAAAACCTTTATGCACTTTATACAATTTTAGACATGCAGTAACCATCATGAGTGATGTGCTGTCTAAAGAATGATCCATTTTAGTGTGTTAAGTGAGTGTGTGAGCTGATTTTTGATGCGATAGGTGTACCTTCGGCATAACTGCATAATACTGGTTTGAAATGTACTTGGTATGTCATATCTTATTCAGCTAAGTAACTAACTGCTGTTAGATAAACATGGAATGAAGGGTGCAATATTTCCTTCTGAAATGTAGAGCAGCAAAAGTTGATTTTGTAAATATATTTATTTACAGTATATTATATATATTTATGTTTTTAAATAAATACACCTGGAACTTCTGTTATTTGTGTTCAATCTTCCTAATGCATATGTCAAATACAGATTGTGGTTTACATGAACGGCTTCACAATAATACAACCATTTAGAGATGTTAATATTACTTTTTTAGGGTTTATTTGCCTTGTAATCAATTTCTGTTAGGTGTAGTGACTTGTGCAATGTAATGTAATTGTATGGTGCGGACTGTATGATGCTTGTGAGTGTGAAGTCCACATGTGTTTCTGTTATTACTGCAGCCTTATGCGGCACTGATGCCCAAGACAAATTTCCCTATGTTGAGTTTATCTATAACAAGAAATTTGATCTTATCTTATTATTTCCTTTTTTGTAAATACCTGAAAGAAAAATCATAAAATGATTGTAATGGTGGGATTTATTTATTATTCACGCAGCACATTTTAAACAAGAAATTGTAACCATCGTGCTGTATAGATCATTTAAAAATACATCTAGATAACTTAAAATGACAATAAATACATTGTGAGAATACAAAAAGCGAGGTACACAGAAATGCATGATGTAAAGCAGAATATAAACAATCATGTATTGATATTTACATTTATGAAGACTTGAAAGCTAAAGTAAAAACTCTGGGTTTAAAAAGGAATATAAAAATGCCTTTAGCATTGGAAGACTGCAGTTTGCGGGGCAACAATGGAAAATGCTAAACCCACTCGATGGGATTTTAACTGGGGCAATGGTCTGGAGAGGAGACACTGGATGGAGGATATAAGGTGTAAAATAATATTTTGTGTTTGATTTGTAGCCATGGACTTGGCCTTGTTTCTAAGTGCCAGTGAGAAGCCTTGCTGTTTGCATTATGAACTAAGTGTAGGTGAGACGAAGCTGACTGATTGAGTGTCATATAATGTAAACTGAGTCATGACATGAAGGAAATAAAGCAAAAGTCAGTGCATATCCCTCCTGGAAATAAATTAATGTGAATTTCATTAGAATGTAAATGAAAAGTCTCTATTGTGAAGTACATGTGCAATAGAGTGGGTTTTTGTGCCTTGCTCAGGTGCACTTTGGCAGTGGTAGCTATGATTGCAATCCTACCCTTTTTCATTATCTCTTTTAATTGTCTCCGCTCAGATATCTCTCTGTGTTGGTCTGCTGATCTGACAATGAAATAAGGAAGTAAGAGATTTTAACAATGAATCCAGGCACAAGTTATTTGTTAGTGGAGGATGTGATTTTATTTAATTTGAACTGATTTTATCCCTTAGAGTACCAATGCCAAACAACTCTAAAGGACAGTGGGTTGATGGGAAGGTGTGCCACTGTATTGTCTTCCTGTGGATAAAAAACATGGTCAGCCTGTTGTATCTTTGATTACACAAGATAAATAAGTTGAAGGTTATTGCTTTGATCTCACGCATCACAAGAAGTGCAAAGACTGAATTTGATACATGATACAATAAAGTCAGACAGCGCATTGCTTGGTCATATTGAAATACTGTACCTATTCAACAAAGCAAGTCCACAAAAAGAAACACCTTGGAGAAGTTTTTTAAATTTATTTTCCATTCAGTGAAGTTAGCTCCGAAACACATTATAAATTCAACACAGGGTACAAGTACACAAACACATGATAGGCACAACTTGCTACACATATTTTACATCCTCTTTAAACAGGAAGCTAATTAGGCAACTTGAATTGGTAAAACACATTGCTGCCACACTGTTGCTCTTTGATCATCACGCATGCTGATTGAAGCATGTCTGAAACAGATGATGGCTGGTTGTTATCAGGCTCAAAGCCCCAGGATCCATTTGCAGTTCTGGCATCTCAAGCACCTCATGTTCATCCTCTGAAGAAGGTGAGACAATCCATTAAGTGAAAGGCATAAACACTCAACTCTGGGAACCTGATTGTTGGCGCTGTCCCCCATCCAGCCCCTCTGACTGCAGCGGACTGTGGGTTTTATACATGACAATTCAAGTCCTAAGATGGAACATTGAGAAAGAGAAGACAAAGGGAAATGAGACCATATGGCATTTTGCACATCATAACACAGCAGCAAAACTTTTAATAGAAGAACTCACAGATCTAAGAGACAGATGACTTTGAGCCGAGGCGGCTCTAAATACTGATTGTCATGCAAGGAATAGAAAATGTTCCATCAACTTAAATGAACAATATTATCTATGTCATCAAAATGTTATATTAGAAACATGGGTGTTATGTTTCGGCACATGACATGTTTGTCATCTGTATTTTCGTCCTTGTCTTTGAGCAGCACAAATGAATTATATCGTTGAAAAAGGGAAATAGTAGCACACATTACATTGACATGGAATAATATTAATATTTCTGATCTTGCGCATAAATTGGGATGAAAACAAAAGTTCATGCGTCAGTGCTATTACTTCCGTCTAGTTTGGTTTTAATTTAGTTAAACAGCACGATGTGGTTAAAATTTTTAATTTTAAAATAAAACAAATCTACATCAAGCCTAACATAACACAAGCATCAAATTGAACAAAAGCAGTTGAATGAACATGTATCTTAAAATGCTGAATTGATCCACTAGACAATGAGCATTGGGTTGCTGTTGTCAATCACTGTTTCAGTCCATTATAAACAGTATCACAAACACCTCACATGGTCGATACTTATTGTGATTTTTCCATTCACTAAAAGGTCAGCTTGTGTAAAATTCAGATCTTTGCTCGACCGTCAGGCTGCTATTGTCACTGTTTGTAACCATGAGAATGTGTGAGATATCCAAACATAATGTAGACGCTGCAACTTAAAAGTAAATTGATTTACCTTTTTCTTGTTTAAAATTTCATTCCTTTACACACTGATATGACAGCATGAGAACTGCTTAGTGCAGACAAACGAATTTTTTCCATGATTTTTTTTGTTCCAATGCTGCATTATTAAGCATTTAACAGATTGATAGGCAGCAGTGTCTGGTAGCAGAGAAACAAATTTTTTTATAACAAAGCAGAGCGTCTAACTTTAGAATGTCTGTTGACACCCAGGTCATGGCCTAAAACTAGTTAATGGTAAGTATATTTGTCCAACTTTTTCCTTGTAAATTAAACCAGCTTCAAAAGTGATGGATGGTTGTGTATATATATATATATTTTTTTCTTCCCCAGTAATACCTCGGTTTGCACACCAGTGAGAGTAGGAGGATGTTGACTTAAACCATTCTGCCTGACACACATTTAGCTGTTAATAGGTCTCAACAAGTTTTTTTACACTGTCACATTCCTTTGGTCATTGACTGTCAGTGAAATAGATGGGTTATCCACTGTTAGATTAAGACTTCCATATGTATACTAAATCTACTTAAGTGAATCCACTATCCAGGGTTCTTAAACCTGGTGGGACCTTGTGCTACTGTGTGTAGTGAAGCAATGAAACTGGTCTCCTATTGATACATAGTGTATAAGAAACTTTCCAATGTTAATAATGACCATTCTTTACATGATAATCCCACTCTGCAGAAAAAAGTGACCAAAATAAAAAAAAACAGTATGTGTTTCTGTAGTCCTTTATTTCATTCACAATTAATGTTTACATAGCTGTAGGCATTAAATCCTGATAGACAAATGGAGTAAGGTACCTGGGAAAAAAAACACCCTCTCTGTCTGAGCACTCTAACGGATCAGATCATGACTAGTCTCCGTGTGTACTCTGCAGACTCTGCTGCTTTTCTAATCTCAACATTCAGCAAAGTCAAGAACCTTGAAGCTCACTCCTTTTTCACAAAGATTACTCTAAACTGGCTGCTGGTCATTTTCAGTACTTTAAACTCAGACCTGCCACTACCACAATTTCAGAACTGCACTATCAGCGTCTCTCTCCCACAGCAAAACACAGTTGCATGTTCTATCTTGTCCAAGGAGGCGAGAATGGAAGCTATAAAACACACATCTGTTTATTTCAATGTGAAGCACTTAAAAGCGCTTGTTCACTGACTGTTGAATATTACTATTAGCACTTTAATATTCAGAAAAGATGTATTACTCAGCCTTACCTCAGTTTCAGTCTGATTCAGAACAAGAAAGGAGCTAAAATTCTGCTACGTCTACTTAACACTTTTGACAAATGAAGCTTGTGAAAATGACCTTACATGGAGACAAGGACACTTAAGCAAATGGGTTCTGCATTTTCAGCCGTGTGTTTATGCATGTGAAAGAACAACATGGTACACGGCTGATAAGGAAAAGAAGCCAAACGCAAGTGCTGTAACGCCTCAGAATAGGTAGCAAGTAAATTGTAAAAGCAATTACAGGATATTGTCAGGTTGTTTATTTGCTATAAATGATTCAAATGATACAAGTCATACAGATGTAAAATATGGGGTAGATAATATTTCATGACACAATCATTGCATGGGCATAGTTTTACCAGACTATAAAATCTTCCTCTTTTCAGTTCCAGATGCTAAATTTTGTCTTCTTAGTTACCAAACTAACATATTCAAACTAAACTTCCATCTGATTTTTTTGTATAGGATCCTCACGTACAAGGGCATACATTTTAAGCAGATTAATCATTACATTAAAGATATGAAATAAGCTGTCTACACAATGTGAATGCATTTGAAAAAATGTAATGCAATGTTGGCTATGAATTTTATAACATATTTCATCATCTAATGAATAGAATTGTTGCAAGCATATTCTGTAGTATAGTTTTTCTCTATTAGCCATACATAATACAAATGACTGGTCTTTGCTTTCGAACTGGATACGATTCGAAGGGGAGATAGGAAAAAGAATCCCCTTTTTTAAATTCATGTTATAGATGAACTCAACATGACAGACGCTGGAGATGCTCAAGGGTGCTGCAGGTATCTTTCTCTTAAGCTCCACAGAAAACTGTCATCAAGCTGCAGCTCTTCTGTTTCTTCCTTGTTTAAACCCGCAGACACTGGCGCGTGTCAGTCAGCTCTCAGCTCTCCAGCTTTTTCTCATGCAGGTGGGAGGCTGATAGGAACAATACCCTGTAGACGCTCTGTCCCACTGAGTAAAACTTGTGGATTTGCTGTGTGGATTTGCTCTGGTTCACACAGCACCATGCACCCTAAAAACACCAACCCGCCACCTGCACAAATACACACACATTGCTGATGTCACCAGCAATTATAGAAGTAGGTTGATTGTTAATTTGGAGATATATTAATGAGATTTTGAAATGACACTTTTTTCATGTCACATTTGTCTTCCCATAAAACCATTAAGCAGAAGAATTCCTAAACCAGATTTTAAGATATCATCTATTTTGCTATCTTCTTTATTATAATGTGCAGATTTGCGGCAAGCTGTTTGTTCTTTCTGTGTATTTTCCCCCTACACCAACCTTAATAAAGTGGGCAAAACTCTTGCAGCTTAAACACTTCTTGTCCTCCTCTCTCACTCCTCTTCCATCGTGTTCAGCCTCCCTCCACCCCCTGCTGCTGCATCTTTATAACCCAATGAGGCCCCCTACAGGTGCAAGCTCACTGATGCTGAACTGAGCAGGTGCACAAAGATGGTGGCCTTTTATTTTGTCATTTGACCCATTTTGCAGTGCTTTACATTCTTCTTCTCCGCATGAGGAGATGATGGTGCTCAGGCCCTTTGCAGCCTGGAAAGTAAGTGGACATAACTGTTGGACGTGATAGACATGTAAATAATGAAAGAGAATAGATTCTAGGTACCAAATATGATTATACATTCTAAGTATTTTGTTTTGTTTTTAGAGCCGTTAGAACCCACAGATCTTCTATTTAAGAAGTTATTTCTTGTTATTTTTGTTAGATAGTAGGCTATGCATTTTACAAAAGAAACTGGTTTCTTTGATCACTTCTAGTAGCTATAGACGTGAAAGGATTCAGTTTTTCATGTTGCGGAGGACATTTGACTCAAAGTCTTGTGAAGGACACTGATTGAGTTCAGACTTTTCTTGGAAAACCTCACTTCAGCTCTATTGTTCACTGTCACTGAAGTGAATTAATCCGCACCATATTTGTCCCCCTATCCTATTGCGCCACACCGTGGAAAAACTCTCTCTCTCTCTCTCTTTCTCTCTCGCTCGCTCTCCCTCTCTCTCTCTCTAAGTTTGAAATGGAAGCAGCGCTAATTGCCTGTGGACTGTTTACGTTGAGTCTTGTTTGTTTTTCAAGAGCGATATGATTATGCTCTCAAGATCCATAACAATGTCATAAACCGCAATCAAGCACTTAAAAAGACAGACAAGTTTGTTCATTAAAGAGAAAAAGAAAAAACACGGTAATTTCAGCAGTTGGAATATAATTTTGTTGCAGTAATTTGTAATGCCGGAAATAGATCAAGTTGGACACATTTGCAGGTAAAAGCTGCATGACGCCAACTGAAGACCTCTGCTTCCATCTTGTGGCAGCTTGGCGCAACAATTCCCGCCTCTCCCTCCCTCCATCACTGGCTCTCTGTTTAATATCGACACTGTGGCGAATCTAATCTGGATCTCCTTTAAGGCAATAAAACCCAGATAGCTTCCTTTAAATGAAAAAGCACCGCTTTTTATAGCTTTGAAATCCTCGTTTATTTGGAGATGTGCATGATAGAAAAATGATTCATGTCGAGGTTCAAATGGGCAGGATGACGAAGATCCACGGTGTCCCAAGTGCATATTTCCTCAAGTATTGTATTCCATGGTATATAATAGTGTTATCCACGCAGGTTGAACTATGTCGCACGCCAAGATGCTTGTTTTAATGCCACCTGCTTTATCCCTTCAAGCAGTCAAAAGCAATTTCCAATAAATCTGACCCTGTTGCTGAGCTGGTAGAGGAGTGGTGTAATTTTCTGGTGCGTTAATGACAAAACACTGGTGCAAAGCGAATAATATTCAACCTTAAAGTTTATCATAAAGGCTTTTAGACAGCTAGCATTTTTTAAATTTGGCTTCATTTGGGGTGAGGGGAAAACAGAGGAGGACTGGATGCACAAATAGATTATATTGGCGTTTAAATCTACAATATATTTGTAGACAAACAAGCTCAAAATACTTTAGAGTCAGATTCGCAGGGTCATGAAAAAACAAAGAATGTATAATAAAATACAAAAAATATGTAGAAATGTAAATGTACAATAAATATGATATTTAGAAATACTAGAGCCTTCCTCATGAAGCCATTTCTAGTCTCTCCCATGGCAGTAGATCTTGGCGCATTGGTCCACTAAACACCTGCCAATATCCCCAGTTTTTGTTCCCATGGAAAAACATCTGCATCCCACAGCGTCACTTCCAGATCATCGGATTCACAATAAAATTAGAATGCAAATGGCAGCATCAACATTTACCTCTTAGATTAATTAGTCGTACTATTTGCATATTTCTGCAATTGCCACCCCCATAAAAAAGCGCCTTGGCATATAACTTACAGTCCGCTGGCGTAAAATCCAGTTTTGTGAAATCCAGTCTTTAACTGACGCAAAATGTGCACAGTAGCTCAGTTTTACACCTGATGCGGAAATCTATAAAACGGACTCTGATGGGGGCAAATGGTGTCAAATATTTTTTCCATGTGTCTGTTTTAGAAATGGGCCCACGCATACCAGTGGGACTTAAAGCAAACAAGGAAGAACACTGTCTGGTATTAAAAATAGTTTTTGCGCTGTGACGAGCGACTTTTGAGTACAGACAATAATCAGCCTTTCAGTTTGGAGAATTGGGGATAGAGCGAAAAGAGAAATGAGAAGGCTGTTGTTGGCATAGCTCTATCAAGGAAGAAGGACTCCCTGTTATCTGTGAATGGGGCGTCTTTTTTGACCAGAATAGATATAGCACGAATTTTTAATTCGTTTTTCTTTGAGAGACAACAATGCTTTATTTGAAAGCTTGGTACAATTTAGGGTTTGTAAGAGATCCTTTTCTCCTTGTCCGAGCCCAGCTGCCCATATGGGATACAACGTGTGCAGCAAAGATCACAATGGCACCAAGTGACAGGCAGGACAAAAAGCCCAAGGATGCATCTCCCTGACTCTGAACAGCACCAAGAAACTCTGTCAGTCTCTTATCTACACTGTCTGCGTTCCCACTCCTGCTGCTCGTTAACATGCACGCCTCTAACATCCAGCAAAACCAGGCCTGGGCTTTTGTCTCTGTGTTGTGTCGTGTACTGTATTATGCAATGATAGAGTCACGAAAACGCCTCATGAGAGAGGCTACATCTGAGGGCAAAGAGTCGGGCCACGCAAAGGTCTGCATTTTTCTTTTACTTATGGGGTTTTAAATATATTGGTATTGTCTTCCGACTAGTTAAATGTCTTGTATTTTATTTGAAAGAAAGCGAGAACATCGTCTAGAGTTCAGCAAAATCCAATCACAGTCAACCAATCCTTAATCGCCGCCTTTGGCAGTTCACTTTTTAATTCCCGGCTCATACCATATTTCTCCTCACGTCGATTCCCTCTAACACGCGACCATTGGCTATAAGGAACGCTGCGTATTTCTTGTTTATCTATAAAGACATAAAAAATGAAAACTATGAGCAAATTGCTGATTTATTTGACCAACAAGCTCAACCAGTGGTGAAACACAAACCGTTTCTGTCAGAAACAAATTGAGTCTGTGTCGCCCACAAAAGCAGTAGCCCCTTGAGACTCAATTCTGTAAATAATTAGCAAATCTACCCAATTTGGCTGTTTGTTCAGTGATGATAGGGGCGACTCTAACATCTGTTGTGAGATTTTTGTCCCGGGACAAACAGAATGCATAGATTTTTTTACTAGGTTATCATATTTACCCAAGATATTGACTGGAGTCTGATAATCCGCAGTGCGCTGCGGATCACTGGGGAGCCATTTGTGCTTGTTTTGGTTCCACCTTAAAGAACACAGTGACTAATAGGGCGAAGTATATTTTAATGTGGAATATCATTACTAACACGCTATATGATCAAGTGAAAATAACTTTATTGGGCGGTTAAAGCCCCTCTAAGCCGTGCGTATTTTGGTTGAGCGTTGGTAGTGGTTAAACAAAGAAGGCTGGTGAGTCATTGATTATTCCTGCTCTATTTGCAGTTTAGCGCTTAACAAGATAACAAAAACAGTATTGCATTAAACGATTTTTCCCCCCACAGTCGACCACTTTACACCCAAGGCTGGGAGTGTTTGGGGATGCTGACAAAAAGGAGTGCTTTTGACTCAAAAGCTTCTTATGTGGAGAAGCCCTCTTATATTAAGTGAGTGGATTTTAGTCCCATTTCACAAGTGACTTTAGGCTCTTTATTAGTAAGGTGTTCGGATTCAGAAAAAATATTCTCTGGATTAAATTTGCTTAAAAAGAATGGACTGAAGTGCGTTGGAGATTTATTCCCAGAGTCAAGCTCTATTCTGTGCCATAATATTGTGTTTGGCTCCTCGCCTCCCATTATGATGTTTAGCGATGTCTTTCAACGATGATCAAATCGAATAGGACACTTATATAAACCAAACCCCCATTTCAGAAACACAGCATTTTATTTTAAAATCCTTATAAAAAAATTTGGGATGCTTAGCCATCACCGCGCGGCCACACTGTTATTTACATGTGATCTGACACGGCAGTGCTGCCGTTTTGCTAAAATTTGTAAATATATATAAGCCGATCTTCAGCTTTACGCTCTCGAAAGCTCCCTAGGTTGCAAACATTTGCCACAAAATATTTACAGGAAATAAAAACAAAAGGAAAATAGCTGAAAAGTTGCCAGTGTTTATTCATGGCCATAAATATTTTTCGGTCCATAAAAGAAGCAAGAAATTAAAATTTCTATAATTATAAAGTGGTTCGTACGTGCTGATAATAACACGAAGGGACAAAAGGAAAAAAAAGAGGAAAACATCTCTACAACCAACACACAACATACTTTACAAAAAATTCACAAGAAGAGCATTGACATTCTTAATAAAATCTATAAGGGAGAGGTTTGGACCCAGTTCTCTTAACGAAAACATGTAAACACGGCGCACACATGAGCCCCGAATAAAAATGGTAGTATATATATGAGTCAAGCTGCAAAAATGAAAAGTCTTTTGTTTTTTGTGTTTTATTTTTTTCTTTGCTTTGTGGTGAAACTCCCTATCGTGCCTCCAAGCCAAGTCTCTATAATTTCTCTCACCAAGTCCACTGTTGCGTTTGCACCAAGTGATGTGCTGTGGGGAACTGTGGCGTGGCCGCGGCGCTGTACTGCGCGTTATACTGCATGTGTTGGAGTGACTGGGCACTATAAGCCGAGAAGGGGATCCCGGCCTGAAAAGTGGCCGCCAAGTCCTGAGCTTTAAGAGTGTGACAAGGCTTTCCATCCCTGACTAAGACGGGCACGGCCACCCGCCTGGGAGAAGGGAGATGGGTCACTTCCATACCTTTCTCGGCCCGGGCTCTCTTCATCTTATACCGGTGGTTCTGGAACCAGATCTTCACCTGGGTCGGGGTGAGGCGAATCAGGCTGGCCAGGTGCTCCCTCTCCGGCGCGGACAGGTACCTCTGCTGTCTGAAGCGGCGCTCCAGCTCGTAGGTCTGCGCCTTAGAAAACAACACCCTCCTTTTCCGCTTCTTGCCGGAATCGCTGCCGCCGCTGCTGGAAGTTTCCTTGTCGTTGTCCGGCGATTCGTCGTCCGCGGACGGCTCCGGGGACTTGGCCGAGTCCTGAGAGCTGGCGGATAGGCCGTGCACTGCGGCAAGAAACGGGAGAAACACTGTCAAAATGTTATGTTGTAAAGTTCTCAGAGGCATTTATCATAAGCTCAAGCCATATAATCATCAATCAAAAGTTTGGATGCGCTGGCGATGAAGCTTGCTGCTGAGCAAAAAGAACAATAACCTACTAATGACAGAGCACTTGTCAGAAAAGGGTTACACAAAGATTTACAAGACAGGAGCATGGCTGAATGATAAAAATAGGAGCACCTTCTGGCTAATGTGAAACTCTTTTGGTGTGATTCTGAAGTGGAAAGCACCAAAACATGTTTCTTCAGCCCAAATCAGCACAAGCAGAGGGAGTCAGTGAAGCATTAAAATGTGCATTGTCTGCCTGTAAATCCCAGTAGAATGCAGTCTTATATTTTCACACCGTGGTTATACTCTGCATAACTCACAGCCCCCTTATTTATCCACTGTGCTTTATCGATCAAATTCTTACAATGCAAGTGTGTGGAGCCTAAACACTGCATGCATTTGTTGAGCTGTAAACGCCTCAAGACGAGCGCAGCAGTGCACGGTGCATAAAGATGAATGCTGCAAGCCACCCAAGGGCATCGTTAGGGTGGAATAGTAGGCTGCATGCCATCAATTATTGCTTAATTTAACCACAGAGCTTGAAATGATCACAGAAGTCATTATCAACAAGATCAACAAGGATTCTTAGACTCTACTTACATGAATATTGAATACTGTCCGTAGTAGCAAGCCATCGTGTGTAAGGATTGTCACTACTGTCATAAAAGGGGTTCTTTAAAGGCAGATTTTGAACGTTTTCTAGAGGACTTTGCACCAAAACTCCAGCGTTTTTTGTCGTGGATGTGGTCTCCGATCCCTCCGTGTCTTCCTCCGCTCCGGTGATAGATCCTTCTTCGTCATTTGTGTCAGGAAGGTCCAAAATGTCCTTTACAGAAAAGCCCGTCTTTGTGTTGGTCAACGACATATTCTGGTGGGGGGGAATATGCAGGGAAAAGTTGCTGCACCAGCTTTTCTGACAATCCGCTGTTTTGAAAGAAGAAAAAAAGCAGAGGCGATGTTTCAGGAAAAATAGGATGAGTAAGAGTCGCTCTACGCTGAAGTACAGTCAAAGCAGCCACTGTGGATAACCATTGCCTAAGCAAGTAGCAGAGGATTCAGTGTCTGTAAGTCCAGGAAGAATGCCAAAGTGGCTGAAGTGCTATATGTGGCTCATGGATACTGTGCTACTGCTGGGTGCTAGAGGGAAATAAGCCATTACCTTGTCCGATCAGTCCATATAAGGTTGGTCTCAACACATGAACCTGCAGTGAAAAAGCATTAAAAAACGCGAAAGGTTGGCCACGTGTGGGCGGGTCTTAGGAGTCAAGTGGATGAAGACAGTGTTTGCAGATGTGAAATTGTGGGTTTTGGGGAGATCCGAGCCTCTACCATTGGTGCTTCAGAGCATGATGAGTGGTATAACGTGTCAATTAATTACAAAGACGGGGAGGGCCTTTTTTACACCCTATTTACATACAAAGAACCTCCAAGTAGCTTTATACTCACAATACTTAAAAAGCACGTTTTAACAAATTGCTGCCACTGACGCCTTTGCCTTTTACTTTCCTCACAAATATATTCATACATAAAATCTATATTTTGGGGTTCCGTGCACAAATTGATTCTTTATTATTTTTGCGATGGGAACCACGAGCAAGAGCTGCCATTGTTCAAATATTCGGGGATAATTTATGTAAACCTTTTGTGTCAATATTTTTGCCAGGGCTTATGGACAAGAGGCTGTGTTGAAACTGAAGCAGGACTCTGTTTGTTTGAAAACGCTAAGCAAGTATTTAAGACAGTAGGCCTATCCAAATGTGATACTGATAATGAGGACGATAAAATCAACAGCATTACTACTAATAACAACAACAATAATAATAATAATAATAATAATAATAATAATAATAATAATAATCGTCACCATCATCATTAATATTAGAACCTGTGCCTAAAACGCATCACTACAGGTTTATAATAAAAACAATAGGCCTAAATCTGTGTCTTACATATATCTGCTTACTTTATCGTGCAATTATGCTATTATACGTTTATTTTTTCTTTTGCATTTTTCTTCAATAAATCTCTTCAGTTTCATCATGACAGCACATCCTAATGTTTGTTTTCTGCTTGTGTGGAGCCCCCTTTAAAGTGCTCCATCTTGCTTTTTCTGTGGAAATCCGAGCATCATTGTTGGTTACTTTATTTTCCTCCCCTTCAAGACTTTCCCTTTCGTTCTCCTCCTTCTGCCTCCTATCCAGTATGTGATGTGGGTGACAATGTTTCACGTTTTTTAGCAAGTCCCCTGCGCATCCTGGGTGGTCGTACCCGGGCAAACACAAATACAAACCGATTGCTAAGCTGCAGACAATGGGGGAAATGTAGACAAATGTCCGGCTCCTGTTGGAAGCTTTTGTCCGGCCGCAGTTTTTGCATTTATTTCAGGGGCGAAATAATAGATGATTGACGCCCCGTGCACAATGCTTTCTAACTGTTTGGAATAAATCTGAGGTTGTTCCTAGTTGTCATGGCATTCAACTGCTTTCAATGGACTATCTCTTCATTCAATTCCTGGATCCTTCCACAATATTAAGGAAAGTCCTTCATGTCGGTACACACACACACACACACACACACACACACACACACACACACACACACACACACACACACACACAGTAGTCTGTCTCCTTTTCGTAGGAAACCCAGGAACTATTGTGTGTTTTAGTTTCTTGAAGTTCCACAAATTGTTGAATTAAAATGGAATTTAATTGAACTGATAGCAGCACTTTGTCAAAATACTTTAATGATTATTGTTATTATTTTAATGATAAGAAGAATTATATTTATTATCCTTATTATTATTTTTATTAGTAGTATTTGTTGTTGTAGTAGTAGTATCCTAATAATAATATTGTACAAATGCAATTTTATATAAATGGTGTTAAATTTACAGATCTTTGTAATACACTTTCTAAGGTTTCTGGTCCATATAGACGTGCACCTGACATACAGGCCTGAGGTAAATATTTCACCAGACTAGCAGAATTAATCACAAGTCTCAACATCCCACAAAGGCTCCATTGAGCTGAACGGGCTATATGGACAAACTGGAGCTGTGCCTGAGCCTCTATGAGGGAGAGAGAGGTTACTGACCTGATCCACCAAGTAATGCTGCACAGCTAAATCCGACATGTAAAGGGACATCCAGCCCGCAGCAGACACCCAGAGAGCTTTAGGCACCACAGAGGAATGACAGGCTGTAGCCTCTGTGCGCATCTCATCAGGAAGCTCAGTTGGCCCATGCAGGACAATATTTCATTGAGACTTATTTAGTGCCTCAAAAGTGTGTGGAGCCAAATCAGGATGTGTTAGAGCACGCAGGCTTATCACCCGTGCCATTCTGCTTTGCTTTTGCTGTGTGTGGCACAGTGACAAGGGGGAAGTCACAGTAGGTTGGGTGACGGTGCATGGGAGCGCACTGGGCTGCAGACTGTGGCCAGTTGCTGGGGATGTACTATTTGATCAATTGAGCCGAGGGTTTCGGCAAGAAGAGGTAAATGTGCACAGGCTAAGTGGACGTACTCCACTTTGAGAGCCTATCGCGCTGTGTTTACCTGTTTACTTTCACAGGAAGTTCAAACAGGCCGCTTGCCTCCCCACTCTGACAGTGGCCAGTATGCAGACTGTTTTTGCAGAGCGGAACAAGTTAACGGGACCAACACCGGAAAATGTTCACAGTCCAGTGAATCTGCTCAGGATGCTCTCAGGCAACAATTATGTACAATTAAGCGAAATTAATGTAGTGTAAAATACACATTTTGCGACTTTGTTATTTTTTTACCGGCCGAAGATTGTATTAGCCTATTATTATTATTATAATTGTTACTATTATTATTAGGCTATTATTATAAATGATAGTGGCGTTTTCCATTGTTTTTTTATGTCATTGTCAGCTATATATTTGTGTTGTTTTTGCAAATATTAAGTTGTGAAAATTAACTCTCCCGTTTTGAATAAATGTAGAAGTTGAAACGTCGTTGCAAATATGTTCAGACACCACCGCTTTTCCTTTCCCGTGGGTAAATCATCCTCAATCTTCGATTTGGACTCTGCGTCTGCTGTGAAATGT
>JAPMOB010046058.1:0-19433 GCA_029875015.1 Lepomis gibbosus | reverse complement strand
CACCTGCACAATCGCACACGCACTTTCATAGGGGACCATCGTGCTCCCTCCTTCTCCGTTAGCATGCAGTGACACTTTAGAAATAATTCATTTGTTCGCTCTTGTTTGGCCATTTCCTTCTGGCAATTTAGTGCTGAAATACTTTATATCCAAAACAGCAAAGATACAACTATACTGGGGGAAAAAAGTCTCACATGACAGGCAAGTGACATTTCTCTGCACCTCATTATGTGAAGTAAAGCAGTAAAGATAAAGCACACTACATACATTACATTTAAAGAGGTTTTTGGCCTACACTGACATTCCTGTTTAGTCTCCACTTAAACTTTCCCAATTACTTAAATCATCCAAGTTGACATTTAAATATTAATAGTCTCCACTTGCGCACATGTAACAATTACATGTTTTGTGTGATTGTCAAGAGGGGTGAAAAAGAACCTCAGTTCCTGCTGTTACACACACACACATACACACATGAATGTACATACACGGCGCTGAGGCAGGGCCTGAGCAAATTTAATTTAGAGACATTCTCTCCTTCCCTCCACATCCTGGGCTTTTAAGACACTGAAGTGACTGTTCTTCGCCCGTGTAAAAGAACCCCATTATCAAAGCATTAAGATATGATTAAACTGACATTTTCTTAAGAAAACGAAAAGAGTTGGGAATAAAGGGAAAGAGAGAACTACATATTCCAGATCTTATCAGGAGGGAGGTGGGAGGGGGGGGGGGTGGGTGGGGGTGTACATACTGATCTTTGAAGGAGCTTATTACAGAGCAAGCTAAGAAGACAAGCACACTGGTGTACTGATCAGAGGTATGCGAGCCAAATGCACCTGCTAGATTTCACTATCATTCACAGAGTGTCAGTCAGTGTTGAGGCCCCTGACTGACGCTGGTGCAACCTGAACGCTTCTAAGGGCACCCTGCAAAAAATATCCAGCTTAAGAAGCCATTTCGTCCAGCACTGAGTCTAATAAATAGCTGATAACAGTCTACCATTGGGATAAAATAAATTTTACTTGTTAATAAAGTGGTTGTACTTGTTTTAAAGAATGTTTGGACCACATAACACATTTGGGAAGCATCGTCTCAAATGCTACACGTACTCTAAATATATAGTTTAACTATTCTATTACTTCTTAATGGGATTTTCTATAGGCGGATTTCTGGTTGAAGCTTTAAATTCTCAAAACTAATTTTCCGCTTAAAATGAAAAGGTCTTTACTCCTTGGACAAAGCAATACTAACAATTCAACTCAAAACATTCAGAAATCTTTCTCTAAATTTGCAGATTTTTTTCCCTGTTGTCTATTATAGCACTTTCTGGTGTTGATCTTTTCTAATCTTTTCTATTGAAATGAACTTATACTTTTTCTCCAGGTCAAGCTGGGGTCTGAGCTTTGAGTGTAGTAACTGTCATTAAGTACTAGTTAAAAGTTAAACAGACACAACCCCAGTTGCAGCACAGTACAGTTAGCATCAGGTCACTAAAATGTTCAGCAACTAGCAGCTATAAACCTCAATTTATGTCAGGTTTATATTGCAGCAATCATCTCTTAGGCAGTCAGCATAACTTGATTAATTCACAAAGATTAATTCATTAAAAGTAAGACTAAATATAATATGTAATTAACATTAGCAAGCTAGCTTGTGTTTGTATCAGAGCCAATGTTTTCAATAAAGCCATCTCATTAGGTTAAGCAACATCACTCTCAGAGCAGTGACACAGTAAAGAGGTACAACTTGATTGGTCCTCCTGTGTAGAATCCAAGCACTTTGGAGATAGAACCTTTTTTATTTTTCAAAATTATTGCATGTTACACCTATGAAACGTAATTACCATATAAATGACAAAAGTTAAATATATCCTAAAATTCCAAGGTCACACAATGTCTTCGTCACTATAGTAGTGTCAAGAATTTATTTTATTAGAAACTGGTTAGTTCACCATCTTGACTGCAAAAGCTGTCACTTAGGGATTTCAAAATCAAGACTACACTAACTGACTTGTTAATATGGATGTTTTTTGTAGTACTGACCAGGGAGGGGAAGCAGCACCCCCTTCTATTTGTCTGTCATCATCCTCACAGACAAAATAAAGCCTACAGTAGATAGGGGGCTTGGGGTGGTGTACATGAATGTCAGGATTTTCTTCTGAGGCTCCCAACTGAAGCCGAGGTATGCTCAGCATGTGATGTGAAATCTGTGTAATTTTTTGAAAGGCATCACATAATCAGAAGGAGTCAAAAGCTTTCTGGCTGTAATTGCCTTTTGGCCACACACAGAATGTACAACACTTTGCAATCTTTCCCTGCCGAGATTTCTAACAAATAAAAACCCAAGAATGAACTCTGTTCTTCGCTGGTGAAATTTGCATTTGTCTCTCTGTATTTACATATAAACCGAGTCACCGTATTTTGGATTTCAAATCATAATTCAACTAATATCTACCATCAATTATCTTCCTCACTTGGTTTGAAAATCCAGAATGAAGCCAAGAGGAGGAGTGTTTTTAAGTATCAGAAGTTTTTAAGTTTTGAGTGGATTTGACTGGCTCAGTAATGTTTTTTTTTTCAGATTTCACTATCTAAGAGGTTGAAAATGGAATCTTTATGTACTGTACGTCTATCCACTTGGTGTGGAGCCAGCTGCCATGTTGCGCGGGGAAAACAAGCAATATTCTGTCAAAAGATCTGAACCGAGATAAGACATTTTGATTTATAGTCTGATCAGCTCTCTTCTGCGTGAGCTGCACGATACACTATCGCTCACTCCCCTTTAATTATCCCATCTTTTCCCTCTCTTACAACACACTTTCATTTTTTAAAATTTTTTCACACAACCTTCAATTTTATTTATTTCACCTCATTGCTTCAACTTTTCTTCCTGTACCACGCCCTACCTCCAAAACCCAGTGGATACTCCCATCAGGGGTCTGTTTGAGCCGTATTATCACCCAGCCACTGGGAAGAACAGAAAGGAAGCATCAACTAAGTAATAAAAAGGAATCAGGGAGCAACATAACATAAAACAAAAGCCCCCCTTTCCCCTCCCAAGACTCTTTTCCTCCCTTGTTTCACAGTTTGGTGGGAAGGGAGGGGAGTGGGAGGGGGAGATAAAATGTGCATCGGTGTGTTGAGTGGCATAATGTGTAGAGTTGATGCTGATTTCCACAGCTTCACTCAACACACTCCTGCTGAGTTAATAATTCTGACCTCTGCTTAATTAAAATAACAGCCCATCCTCCACTGAGGAAAAAAAAGAAGCAGTTTGAGAATTATTCTAACTAATCGCTAATTAAGATTTAGCTAAAACAACAAGAAACCTGTCAAGGAAGTTCTGTCTATTTTTAGATACCTATATTCCGAGGAATGAGCAGCTGCGTGTAGACACTCGGTCATAACCAAAGAGAAGTTACAGTACATCTTGAGGGAGCAATGTTACTGCCGCTCTAGTAAACTAAGAGGAATCTAGTCAAACTAGTGCACATGATGCTGTACTTCAATTAACATAACTGTGGTGCAGAAACAAATCCCTTAAAACGACTAACCCGACAAGAAAATAATCACATTTACAAGTGCTTATTTAGGATCTGAGGGAAACGCACCCATTTCTGAGGAAATCGTCATAGCATTGCTTCATTAATTGCTCATTTTGTAGTGTTGCTCTTTTGACCGAGTAAGGTGAACGGGGCCAAAAACACAGTCACAACAAAATGATTGTGCTGTAATAACTGTGTCTTCTCTCTAGTCTTGAATCTTGGCCCCTGCTGCAGTGAGGGCTGTAATTCTGCAGCAAGGAGTGTTAAGAGGATATCATTATCATGTGTTTTCCGAGTAAGCTGCAGATTTGGTTAAATATAGTAGGGTTTTTTTTTTGTTTCCTTTCCTTTTCAGTTTTGCATTAAAGCTGGGTCAAGCCGACCCCTCCCATGGCAATTCTTTTCAAACGGAGCTGCCAAAGCGCCTCCTCTGCCACAAATGTAGCCAATATCGATGCCATGCTCAAAAACTGATTGAAAAGAGACTTACATGTTTCAAAGCATGCTGGGAGCTGGGGGCCAGGCGAAAGCCCAAAGTATTAAAGCTGAGATAGTCACCAGTATGCTATAAAAAGGCAACATATGCCCAACAGTCCAACAGTGCACCAATCAGTGCATGTTGTGATTCTGAAGATTTTTTATTAGATGGAAAATATTTTTTTTACTATTTTTTGTTGTGCTTCTATTTTGTAAAAAAATCTGTCTTATTTGGGTGGATTAAGGGCAAAAATGTACACATATGATTCTTTTTTTTTTTTACATTTTGAAAACGCTGAAATAACAAGCCACAAACCTGAATAAAAGATACAGTAGCTTAAGGTCAGTTGCAGTTAATTTTCTAAAGGAATGTAATTTTTTCTTTTGATTGAAACATTCACATTTTACTTATGATCAGATTTAATAGTCTATGTGATTCCTTTCACTTCCTCCATAACCTCACAGGTAATTAGGTCGCTGAAAACATTTGTGATCACTTTTATCTCTATTTCAAATAAAGCTGATTTTCAAGGACACAGCAGAGTGGTAAAAGAGTAAAAGACATGACACTACTGACTAAGTCAATTATTGAAAGTATGATTTCATGAAGCCCATTTTATTCTGATATTCATAGATTCTGAAAGTATCAACAGCAGATTTTTGAAAAGAGACTTTTAATTAGTCTGCGCAAAAGACTAAGAAGTGTCTTGATTTTTTCAGCTGATATCCGTAGTTTATCAGAAGATGATAAAGAAGAAACCCCCCCATTCATCCAAATCCCCAAAGAGTCCCATTGTTATCTCAATATACTGTTCGTCTAAATCTGAGAGCATAATAGAAATTCTGTGGTGAAGTGTGGAGCTGCGCACTACGTTTGCATATTTATTCAGCTGTCATATCTATCTGAGCAGATCATCAGAGGAGATAAACTAAAGAGATGAGGGAATAATGGCTCTTGCTGAGAGGCTGCCGAATGATACAAGCATATTCCTGAAAAACACCAGGAACTGGGTAAACAAAAATGTACTCTACAAAGCCATGCAATTCAAAATGAGCTGCGGTTAATGATGGTGATGATGGTGATGCTAATGATGATGAAGATGCTGTGAATAAAACTGGAATGATGGAAAGTTTTAAGGAGTAACAATGCAAACAAAGCAATGTTGCAAACTTTTTCTCTGTTTCGGAAGTAAGAGAAAACGTGGACTTTTGGGGAGGGAGCAGAATTCCTAAACATGACACTGAACATGCATTATTTACCCACTTATTATCCTCTTTTATGTCCAAACGCTGACCTGCCTGGATAAAGCAAGCGTTGTTAGAATGTATTCTTACATGGATGCAATGAGAGTGGGTAAAAGATGCTTTAAACACAGGGCCAACCTTTTGTGGAAAATGTTCCTGAAAAGAACACAGCCCCTGACATTTCGTGAAAGAAGCCTCTAAGGTCATGCTGTTGATACCTCTTGTGAAAAACCAAATTAAACACTATCAGGGCGGCGAGGAGACACACAGAAAGCGTTCCCTTTGATTTACACTAGATACATGCAAATATCACTTAAACAGGATGTACTGTATGTGGTACTTGTTGGAAACAGTGACCTTTTATTTCATCGCTGCAACACTTCCTAGACGTTCATCTACAAGTGAGGGTATCACGCAGGCCCTCGTGTCATCTATCCTTCAATGCATATGTACACCCACCCCAATGAGGACAGTATAGGACAGTTAATTGAACAATATCCAGAAAGTGACAAGAGGACAGCGAGGAGAAACTCTGCTCAAGGGTGCCATCTAGTGCTTCTTCGGGGCGACCCGGGACGAGCTCTACAGTACAGTAAGAGCTCTCCCCTGCTGCTGCTGCTGCTGACAAAGTTTGGATAACAATTATCTGTTGTATTTGCATTAATGTGATTGCTTTGTCTGCAGACTCATCTGACTGCAATTATAAAGAGTAGCATTAAAACACTAATTAATTAACTCAATTGTGGTTAGATTGATTAATTCTAAACAAACATGAGATCGCAGCAAGCAAATGAGCTCTGGAGTGCCGATGCATCTGGGAGTGCTGCTGCAGAAGACATTTTGATTATCTGCAGACACATGTAGTTGCAAATCTTTTAATTAACACAAATAGATAGTGGGAGTGAGTCGGTTGTGCAACTATCCTGCCTGTTACTTGTAATCATAATTTGGTCAGTTTTTAAAAGAATTTGGGTGTGAATGTCGACTGTGGGTTTGAGACAGTGATCGGGAGGCAGCTCAATTATTCCAAAGTTGTGTTGGCAATGTGTGTGGGTGTGTGCATGTACATGTGAGGGCGTGTGTGAGTGTACAGAGTGTGTGTGTGTGTGTGTGTGTGTTTGTGTTTGTGCATGCGCGTAGCAAAATGGGTCTTGACATCAAACGTCATCACACAAAAAGAGATAATCAAATTATGATCAAAACAAAACAGATGGTCACATAAATCATCCATTCACATGTTGGACTGGTGCCTCTGTTGCAGAACAATGAATCACTGCCTATCAATGCTAGGATCAAAACATAAGTGCTGTTATGAATACAAAAAGCTCTTCTTGGTATTATGTTGTCCTAGCATGTGGTTCAGCACCATCTCAGACATTTTGGTGAACTATTTTTTGTGAAAGCTCTACAAAAATCTGAAAGTGAATTATTACAAAAATGCAGTTTAAGTAGTGGATCACGACAAAATGCTGAGTCAGATATATTGGAGCTTTTCATTTAGATTCCTATGACTTTTTGTCACGTGTTTTAGTTTTAAATGATCTCCCCTTATCAGAGATTTGTCCCAGATTAAAGATTTCGATGACAAATATTCCATTTTTCAGCCTAAATGCATGCATGCACCTTCCATCCTATCCATACAAATCCTGAACTCCTAGGAGCAGTCAGTCAAAGCTCCCTTTCTCAGTGTGCTGTCAGCATCTGCACATGCAGAAAAGCCTAATCAGAGAGATACCAGTAAAGTGCATGTAATACTTTAGAGATTTAATGCAGTTTTTAATTGGATAGAGGGCCATTATTTTTCAATACAGAAGGGGCACTGAGGCACATAAAGCTCTTGAATATTTTTGCAAATCGTGTTCAACAGCATAATGATTAACCATGGCACTAAATTTGCCTCACAAAATGAAAAGCAAACTTCATGCAAGGCGTAATTTAATTGTTTCCCTTCACATTTTCTGCCTCCCATTGTTGGAAGCTTAACATTTTTAGAGTCTGCTTAACAGCTGCCTTGTGATGCTTGAGCTGCAACAATGTGACTGACAAATGTTTTGAAGTAGCTGCAGACTTCCTAGTGTCTTTGTGGACCAAGTGTCAGGGAATCTTACATCACTTTATGTCACTTTTGAAGCCTTATTACATGGATATTTATTTTTCTAATGTGAGAAAGCAAATTAACACTAAATACATCATTCAGTTGATGCTATATATAACACTGTAATGTATCTACTATTTCAGATATTGGTTAACATAATAAATAATCTATTCACTCTCTGAAGCCATTCATGTATTACATAAATATGAGACATGTATTAATAATTACACATATATTCCAAAAAAAACAACATACATGTATGTTGTTTTAAAAACAAATAATCATATTAGATCATACACAAATCTTATTATGATCATTATATTTCTATTCTATCATATTATGTTCCAGTAATTGTGTTGAGCGTTTTCATTTTGTACAATAAAATGTTTCAGCAGTCAGAACTGCAGGTCACATTTCCATTCCAACCTGAGGAGAACACTGCCATCTGGGCTACAATTAGTGGTAATGCAATCCTGAGCTGTTCGTTTATGTGCATGAATATTCAGAACCAGAATCAGGACCAGAAAAAAGGTATTGTCTGGCACATTCTGTACTGCTGAAACATACATATGTAAAAAATATATACATAATAAAAATAACTACCAGTTAAAACACCATAAAGGTATAAAAATAATTATAGACAATAAATATCTGTAGACAACAAATGCATATTATTCCAAAGAACATTAGAAAATGACACATTTTGAGTGATACAACAAATTAAATATAGAGGTGGCTTCATGTGTAGTTATTGGATTATGTATAGATACAGCCTGCATTGTGAATGATAGATATTAGTATGGGTATATGTATCTAAAATAAAATTAATAACGGCATAGTAATTACTGGTTATTGTTCAGAAACTGTAGGAACAAATTCACATGGATGAATAAATTACTCAGTGTCTTGCCCTGAGGAATTACTGTTCTTGTGTCTACCAGCCAGAGACGATCAAATAAGTTGTGACCTGGGTAAGAGGGGTCTGTGCTGCAATTCCCTGCCTGTTTCCTGACTCAGGAAGTTCAGGAGGGTGGAACCCCACCTGTCGTTTTTGGTGCTGGTCATACCAAGAGTTTGGTTATGTGTATTCTGATTGGTGATTGGTGGTGAACATTATCAATCGCTCCTGGTTGAACTTGCTGGGCTGTTTCCCACTTCAAGCCCTGAAAGATTGTGGATCCCAGAAACCTGAGGCCTTAGTTCAAACCAACTTTATTGTGCCACGTGTGGAGGGTGAGGGAGGGCAGGGCAATCTATTGGGATCCACTATCTCAACAGTTTTGAGCATGTTCAGATCCAGGTTGTTGTGACTGGACCAGCAGACCAGTTGTTGGATATCCATCTTACATGAGGCCAGTTAGCTTTGCATCAGGAGTTTGACAGAGGTCCCTAGAGATGTAGTTGTTGGTGTAAATGGAGGGGGATGCTGAATGAAGGTTCCTCCTTCACCTGCTACTTCCTTTCTGTCAGGAAGTTGGTGATCAGTTAACAGGTGGTGGCTGAAGATAAACTGAGTAAGCTTGGTTGCATGGATGTTGGGATTGTTATTGGCTGTGTAACAAGTTGGGAGCAAGTTCTCCTTCCAAGAAATCAAATGTGTACAAAATCCAAAAGATCATGGTTTTGGTTAGGTTTAGGAAGAGCTCATGTTTTGTGGTGTAATAAGTACACTATGTGACATAACTCAGGTATGTTACGCAATGTAGCTAAAAACTTTAAATAACTGAGCTTTTACTTTTGGTTTCAGATGGTAGGTGGATTTACCTGAATAGCATATCATACGGATGCTGAAGGGTATGTAAAGCATCAGTATTTGACACCCTGGTGTGAGAATGGGCTGTAAAATCTACAGTAATGCAGGTCATCTGTTTTTTCCAAGAGCCTGCATTTAGCCACTTTGGTTTCCTACAGTATGTCCCTTGCCTGCTTGCACTGACATATTCTGTACATTTTTTTTCATTAATCCAGTCAGATAAAAGTGAAATACAGAGTAAAAGCAGCATGCCTTTTTGTTTTTGCACAAGAAAAGCACGTCTGACAAGATTAGATTGAACTGAAATCTAATTAGATAAGAGATGAAAAAGACGTAACAAGGAATTATTTCATTCCCTAGAAAGCCCTCCTCTGGTTCACCAAATGAAAATAATTAAACCAGCTATATAAATGACAAAATGACATATTTACAATCTGTTCCTTTTCAGATCTGTTGTGTGTGACGTTCAGCACAAACACAGTAAACAAGCCTCTTTCTGCCTGAGCAGGGAGCACTGATAATCTGCCTGAGTATTATCTTATGTCACTTTTTGTGCATGCTATGCCCTTCTTATGCCAGAGTTTTACCATGGTAACACTCAGAGCTGTGCTCACTGAATTTGAATGCAGACGAAAAACTGACATCTGTGTTGGTTTGTAGTACTGGTAGAGGAAATAAAATGATAACAACAGCCTTCCTCTAAACCCAGCAGAATGGCAACTTTCCTCATTCAGCAACACAGAGACTTTTGAGGAGATGCCATTGCTGCCTCATTGGTTTTTCACTCCCTCTGATTACTCCTCTCATCTTATGTAAATCCTCTTAAGTCACATGTTATTGTTTATTGCAACTGTGAAGGTTAGGTGTTCCTAAGCCCTGTGCGTGTGCTTATCTCACCAGCGCATGCATCTTTCTCTCTCCAATGTGTCTTGTTTTCGTAATACACTAATGGATGAGAAAAGTTGTCTGGACTGATGCGGTGCAGACAACCAATCCACTGCAGTAAAATGCTAATCTCTCCCAGTGGCTAACAACTCTTCATGAAAGAGAGGCAGTTGCATGCTCCAGGGATATCACAGCATTATCAGAAGCCTGCTGTATTTTTTTTTTTTTTTTACAGTAAATATAAACAATTCCTAAACACACAATCTCTTTTTCTGACCAGTCAGCATCCCTGCCTCTGTAGTCATGTTGAATTTTTGCACTGAATCAGTGATTGCGGTCACATGTTTTCTGAATGACAACCTATCCGAGATTCAGAATGTCTTAGAATATGTAAAACATATACTGTACCACAGCAGTTTGGATTTAATGGAAAAGAGCCACTATTAATGGTATTTGTTTTACCTGTGTCTTACCTCTTGTCAAAATGTCTGCTGTAAGAAGGTCTAAGGAGTGATCATAGGAAAAGTAACTTTTTTTTTTTTGGAACTGAGGTGATTAGTTCCGTAGTCTCTACCCTGCGTATAGCTGGAGGAGAATAGGGCCAAACATTTACTAAAGTACAGATTACAGGTTACTGTCTTTAGGGACCTTTATTCGGATCAGCTTTCACTGAGCATGACAGAGCAAGACTTTAGATAGTAGTTAAAGTGAAAAAGAGACAATTTAAGAGACTATGAACATAACACATTCATAGGTTAAAGGTTAAAAGGATATTATTCTCAATTGCATACCATACAATGGCTTTATCTGGTTTACATTCTACATATTGACTTCCACAATAATTAGGGAAAATATTGTCTCTGCTTGTGTCCACTTAAGCTTCCTTCATTATAAAACAGTAAGCTGGTCAGGTACACTAACCTGCCGTGGGGTCAGTTTTGACCAGTAGTAATTATTAGTATTATTTCCTAACAGGAGAGCTAGCAGCTGTTTAAAGAGGTATTTCAGTTAAATTTGACATTCAAAACACTTCTGTCCTCAGATAGCGCATTCATTTCAACCTTTTCAAAACAGCTGACATGACAGATTAAAGTTACAAACAGGGTTGAATATGAGCATAAAATTACTCTAACAGCCTGACAGTTTCTCTTTGAGTGTGTTGCTCCATGTCATCTATCTGAAATATTTAATAGCAAGATATTGGCCTGCACTGAAAGGATGTATACAATATTTACTCCGACAGAATGAAACAACATAGACCTGTTAAGTCAATGACAACAACATCCTTGAAATGACAGACCTTCCAAAAATACAGCAAGTGGTGTAAATTTGTAATTTAGTGTCTTGTACATTTCCAGACATAATCTCTCTCTAGTGTGTACAGAGTGGATGGAACAGGGAGGCCAGTGAAAGAAAACTATGGTATGTCGGGTGGATAGTATCAATAATCATGAACACCAATACCTCAAACTCCTCACAAGATTGGTCAGACCTCTGCGGTTTGACCAATCTCTGACATTACATCTACAAAGTCCATAGACTTTCACCAAACTCACAGTTCTCTTCTCATACAGAACCTTTATGCACGCTTCTCCTTTCTCACCACATAGCTTGCTCCTTTGATAACAGTGCAGCCGTTTGGGTTCTGTCTTGGAATGAAGTAGTCAAATTTGTTCAAAACGGCGTTATAGTCTTTCTTGTGTTCTTCCTCTTCAAACTCAAAATTTGCTGAATATCTTTTCAGCTTTGTTTCCCATAGTGTAAATGAGCAAGCGGGCCTGGACATTTACAAAACTGTGCATAGGATTTACATCAAAAGGACGAAACACAGAAATTGCTTACGCACAAAATATTCACACAAGCATGTCCCATGCCGATTTCCCTGTATAAATCACAATCAACTTGAAATTTGCCGCACATGACGCCTCAGTTGCCTATAAATAGTGAAATGGCCCTAATGAATATTAATACACACTGACTGCATGAAGACAACGATGGCAAATTATGACAGAAAAATGGGGGGGGGGGGGATTCACCCAATATGAAACTGAAATTCTTGTTGGGGTTGTTAAAGCAAGAAAGATAATGTTTGGTGGTCACAGTATGGACCTTACAAATGCCAAAAAGGTGTCAGCATGTGGCACAGAGCATGCTGCTTCCTCTGAAGAGCGGACCATCTGAAATATTAAAAAATAAATTAAGTAGTCCAACATAAAATTACATGCCAAAAGGCACACCTTCTGTGTCTCCACCCTCCAATGGCCATGTAGATGCAATCCTATAAACACAAAGAGACTCCATCGACAAATTAACATTTCACAGAATGCAAGTATTAATTACAGATCAAAATAAATATAATTCCTGATTAAACTTTACAACATATTTGAAGTGTTCTTTTGCAAAAACAGATATCTCCTTTTGTGTTTATTGTCCTACATCACTGTTCTTTTTGTGTGCACTCCAGGGAGTATCAATCAACAAGGTGTTTGTTAATTCATTTTAGAATGGCTTTTATCTGTTTTTGCAAATTAGCTCTTTGTAGTATAATACCTGAGAGGTACTATTTCGATTTATTTTACTGAAAGGTATCAATTTCACACTGTTTCTCCAGTTTCATCATTCTGCTATCTGGTCACAGTATCTCATTTCGGGTGTGTCAAACCTTACACACAAGAGCCTGAGGTCAAAGTTGACTTATTTAATGTTTTTTTAAATAACATTATGTAGGTAATTTACATCACGTGAGTTAAGTTGCTGTAGCTGGAGACCTTAGGCGGATGACCCCGAGGATGAAGTGACGAAGGTGAAACTCCTCAGGAGGCCACTGAGGAAGGCGAATCGCCTCAGGAGGCCGGCCCTGTAGACAAGACCCCTCTGGAGGCCAGAGAGGATGGAGACCCTCTGGAGTCTAAGCAGAAAGGCCGGACCACAGTCTAAGGCGGTGTCTCTAAAGCACACTGATTTTGGATGCCCCGTCTCCACCGTAACTGCAAACATTAATTATTTTAACTTTGGTACTCGTACACATTTTCATTAAAATTATGGCATATAGGAGTCTTTAGCGGCATCACCTTAGTCTATCCAGGTTGGGAACTTGGGTTGTTGGCCTATGATCATTGATTTTAGGCACAGATAGGTGGAAGAGCTGCAGATTGAGGAGGACAGAGTGTTACGTCCTGTGAAATGCCTGCTCATGAGAGCTAGATCAACTGCTGACCAGTCCAGCCTCTGGCTGAATCTCTGAAAGTACATGGCAGCTTCTGCGGATAATGACGTGGTATTCAAGTCAGTTCCTCCGTATGTCATGGCCAGGTCAGAAATAATGGTTAGATAGGTGTCTAGCTCGGCTCTACTAGATGGATATTTTTCACAAATGACATGTTTGATTACTCCAAAAGCCACATTAAATTCAGCCAAAAAAAAGAGTCATTATCTTTTAGCATCACTGACATTTTTCCACATTCACAATACCTCTATCACTTATTTCTGAGCATAGCATGTAAGATTTTAACTAGATTTACTTCATTACCTGCTAGGATTTAGCTCATTAAACTGGAAGAGATTGCAGCAGGAGGAAAGAATGGAACTCCAGTGGTGACTGAAACTGCACTTCATAGTGAGCTCTGTGGTAATGGTTATACCATTGATGCCCACTGGAATGACATAATTTCAGCATAGCAAGCGCAGGCCAACCATGCGCAGGTCCTATGATCGAGTATGGGCCGGCTGTTCTGGGAAAAACTTGACTGAACCGGACTCCAGAGCTTGGACAAGGCTGACGAGATGAGGCTGTACTCCATGGAGTTGGCTGCGGGAGCTATAGGCTTCAAGCTCTTTTGGGCGGCGGACCAGCAGGAACTGCATTGGAGCTGTGGGAGAGGCTTTTCTGGTAACAGAGAAGTTCGGAAAAAAATGCAGATGGGGTTTCGATACAAATGTTTTGTTTGTACAAAGCAAAACGTCAGACTGGAGCTTCAATGTTGTTTTAAAAACAAGGCTTCCATTGGCCATTCACGGATGCTGGGAGTATTTGAATTTTTACTTGCCAGGCAAGAGCTCAAGAGGATGGGAACGGCTTTCCTAATGGCTTCCTCTCTCCATGATGCAGTCAGTCTGCCATAGATCTTCATCTTCATGGATGGAACCCGTCATCACAAGCAGCAGGTTAAGTTGAAGCATGAATGCAGATAGACCAGTCATTCTCATGTGATTTGTTTACAAGCGGTTCACAGAGAAAGCAGCAAGGGTAGGCAGGCTATAGAGGCTTAAAAAAGGCTCCTTGTATGGCTTTGCCAATGAATGCTTAGAATGAAATCAGCTGAGCTGTCAGCTGATGTGGGCTTGACATGACATGTTTCCTGCCTGAATGAACACTATGCTCAATGTATCACATGCAAAATAATAATTTCTGCAGTTGCATTTACAATGATGTATTATGTAACCATCAGTCTTCAGTGAACTGCCTGCTTGGTTGAATGCTCGTGGGTAGTACTTTCTCAAAGTACCAGTAGTTTGGGGGAGAGGGGCTTGCCTTGCAGTGCATTTCTGAATGGGCATTTTGCTACTTCGGTTCGTCTCTTTTCCGTCTCATCTCATTTGCAAACCAATAAATCACAGTCAACACCCTGATATCACACACGTCTCGTCAATGTCCGCCGGAGATTGTATGTCGGCATTTATAGCTCGGAAATAGCAGCTAGTGTGCAGCTAGTCCTAGCATGTGTGCTAACAGCTGATGGAGTTAAATGAATATTGTGTCCAAAATTATTGTTTAAAGTTTTCATCAGTCAGGGGGTTTCTACAAGGAGGCGAAGTAGGTGTCTTCTCCAAAACAAAAGGACCAGATAATTACAACAGGTAATACAACAAGTTAAAAACCATGTTCCTCCGACGCTCAGGCAGACACAAACCTGACTGCTGCAAGCTGATCTGCAGCTCTTTTAGCTGCAAATGTTTTAATGACCTTCCAAACTGTTGTGATTTTATGTTTTGTGTTTCATTCTCTATGCCGGAGTTCTTTGAAGAACTTGATGGCTTTATCCAGTTTGTTATTAAAATTGTAATGAACTTGAATCATGTGTCTTTTCATTATACTCCTACACAAAAAAAGCTACTTTTGGTGGTCAAGCATATTTTTTTATTATATTCCAATCAAATCTGATATTCATATATACATTGTCACAAATAGTTACTTTTGAAAGTCCAGTCCACACAATGTCTGCTTAGAACAAGTTGGGAACTTGAACAAAAGCAGTTAAGGACCCCTAGCCTAAGGAGAGCAGGAGAGTCGGCAAGGCCAGAGAAACAAGGGGCTGCGGAGGCACAGTTCAGCAAGTCAGGAGTTTGCTGTTGCTCAGCGGGGAAAGGAAGCAGCATGATTGTAGAAGTTTAGGCTCAGGGGATGGTTACAGCACAGGAACTACAGTCATTTAAAGCTCAGAAGGGACAATAATCCACTGAAGCTGAGCAGGGACATGATGTTGCAGCAACTCAGCAGGGACAGGAGGTTGCTGACTGGACACATGAAGCAGGAGTCGGCGGGGCCGTCAATTGGATGCATATGGAGGAGTAGGTGTCGGCTGGACAGGAGCAACAGGAGCTGGTTTTGGCTGGGCTGCCAACGGAGATGAGGTAGCTGATGTCAGGTTGCCGGGTTGTCTGGGGAATATAGTCTCTGAATTACCGGGCAGCTGATTTGCTGCGTAGCTGGCCAGCAAAGTTTCAGGAGCACTGACCAGCCGAGTCTCTGGATTGCTGGGCAGTTCTTTCTCTATGATGTAGGGCAGCCCTGTTTCTGCAACACCATGCAGCTCTGTCTCTACAACACCGAGCAACGAGGATTCTGGAGCACTGGACAGCGGTGAGGACGAGGAGCTAGGCAGTAATGTGGATGAAGAGCTGGGAGGCGATAAGGATGAGGAGCTGGGCAGCGAAGAGGACGAAGGGTCCATAATGGTGTTCGGATTGTACCATTATAATTTACCAAAGCGTTGACAGGGAATTGGGCCCTATTGCAGGACACTTTAGGCGGAATGTATATGGTCATTAGTGTTTATTAAAATAACGTGTCGTTAACTTACAGGGATGTTGATGCAGGCAGTCCATGAAACAAACAATAATCCAAAACGGGCATGAATATAACCCACCGACCAAAGAAAACCATAATGTGAGCAAACATAATCCACAGTCTAAATAAGTAGAAACGAAGACAAGCATAATCCACAGAAACATCCAGAAACTAATTGAAGACACAAGAGACAGTCACTGACGCTTGACAATGAAGTGCCTAACAATCCAACAAAGGGCCCTGTTTCAGAAAGTAAACTTAACAAACTCTGAGCTTATCCCGAAGCTCTGAGTTGATTGAGCCTGAGATTGGAAACTCAGAGAGAACAACTGATCGTAATCTGTTCAATCAACTCTGAGTATGTTGAACCTGATGGAAGCGCGTGCATGGGGATGTAAAAAAGATACTACGATTGACCATGGTAATGGGTAAATAAATCCAAAGCCTCCAATTTGATTGGTTGGAGCTATAATTATGAATGTGTGCCAACGTGGACCATGATAGGGTATTTATGTTAAAACGCACGAGTGTAGGAAGGAATCAATACCTTAACAATATACATTTTATTCAGTGTAGCTCTTTTAGCACTTACCAAACTGGAATTTCTCTAATGAATGACAAAGGCCTCAATTCTCCTACAGCCCATTACATTCATTTTATAAAGGCAGGCTACATTTATTCATCTGTAACCTGACAGAACAAAATCCTGCAGGTAATATCAGAAGATAAAAATATTAATCAAACAGATTGGACACATTTTAGGCTACTCATGGACCGATTGTAAAGTCACAGTCGGACCCAGTAGGTTAGTCTATTCTCACAAGAGACATGGGGGAAATTATACAGTGGCTAATCAGGCCATTCTGACACAAAGGGGGTAAACAAACACATAATATATAAACAAACCTCAATAACTACAAAACATGTTAAGCCAATGCTACCTAATATGAACTAAAGGTAATCAATACAACAATGATAACAACATAAGCATAACTAGTAAATTAGGAGAACTCAAAAATGGAAAACTCTGCCCCTCCCCATGAAATGGGAGAACATGGTGCAGTCCAATTACCCATCCCCTACTTAAACAGATTCAGTTGGAAGACATTTTGTCAGCCAACCAGAGCCCTTCAACTGCAACTCCCCAATAATCCTGCATCTCATGTCTGACAGTGCACAAAGGGTCCAACGATGTTGTGAAACAAGAGTCTGAAGTGTTGCAACAGAAATTGTTAATCTCTAACCAATTTTACTTCCTGTGTCACATGTGTTCCCTCTGCCAGGGACAAGAGAAAAGAGGAATCAAAACAAGAAAAAGATGTTACCCAGCCCAACAGAAGCATTGAAGGAGTGCCACCACGGCCTCTGTCTGAAGAGAGCTTTAATCATGAGAGACTTTAGAGGCGAGAGGAATAGTCTCGACCCCTTTCACCAAAAACCACTTGTGAGGATTCACCTTCTTCACACCCAGAACCTAATCCATGTTACCCTCATCTCCAGTCACCCTTTCTATCTCCTCCCCCCCCTCTAGGAGTTCAATGACAGATGAAGGAGCTGGGGTCTCATTTGTAAAGGTTGCTAGTTACAAAAAAAGGTGAAATGTGCGTATGCATATTTCACTGCAAACGTCTGGATTTATTGAAAAATTCTACGAGGAAATAGGTGCACATTTCTACTCATCCTTTTACCCGAGTGTAGAGCTCATGCACAGTTTTTCAGACAGAAATCAGCAATGCCAGATGATGAAATCACAAAATAAAACACATTCCTCTGATGAAAAAACACAGATAAAATATAAAATACACATCACTATATCGCTGACACCAACACAGTTTGATGTAGATAATGTTTAACATCAAAATTAAATTTAATGGAATGCGAATCATTATCAGTAAGATGCCTCTCGCACATTTAATTTCACTTCTTTTTGCACGTTACTTATGGATCCACTTTATCATAAACATTCAAACCAGCAGTGTTATTTGTGCTAGTGAGCTATAACTATTCCATGAGTACCTTTCAATTGTAAAAGATATCAGCGCTGTCTCACCATCTCATTCCCCACCACAGGAGACCAGAGACTGCAGCTACTCACACTTGTCAGGTGTAGAGAATCGCAGCTGTTGAAGTGTCAGGATGATGTCAGGAAAGTCTGCCTTGCCTTTCCCTGATATAAAACATGCATATACTAGTCCTTTTCACCTCAACCACGTTATTAGGCTAACTGATGAAATGATCATCATCGGCTGTAGAAATCCAAGATTATATCAAATAGCATTAAAGTATTACAGAACAGTTAGTAGTTATTATTAATATCTTTTAACATAATGCATTCTCACCGCTTATTTTTCTTTAGAGTGAACATGACTGTTCTGCCAGGCACACAGTGGCGCACAAATGCTTCCTATTTGTATATGGTCTTTTCGACTACAGTCTTTTCTAGTCTTTTCGACCACTCAAAGCGCTTTTACACCACATCTACATTCACCATTCACACAGATTCATTCACTGAGCCTAAGCTCTGAGCTCTGGCTAATATGTTGATTTAGATTTCCTAGGATCTATGAGCAGAACTGGGTCCAGTATTCAACAAACCTCCTCAGCATCGACTTCCACCATTGGCTTTAAGTCTTCAGCCAGTTTTGTCACAGTTACAGCGCCCGACCTCTACAACGGCATTAAAATCACTCTCTGTATCCCCAGCCTGATAAAAGTGCAGGACGTCCAGTTATTTGTGTAAAAAAATGCAGCAAGCTCTAACTGATATCTGCTGGGTTCAGGCTACAAGGCAAATGGCCCTCATGACTCTTCCCGGGACAAGGCGGGTCACAGTGTGCTGGTAGGTTTCTCAATTCCTGTCCTGGGGTAGATAATGCTTTTCACACACTAAATTACACACCAAATTTAGCTTCAGTATTTCCCACATATAGACTTTCTTTGGGCGGGCCGCCCAAGAGAGAGATGTTGTCATGACCTCTCTGCCGTGACTCCCTGCCTAGTGTCAACTGGTATGAGTATGAGTGTGATTTTTAGTCTGTCCATCTAGCTGTGTGTCTCTCTCTCTCTCTCACTCTCCAGTCATGGAAGTGGCCGTGAACTTAGGCAGTCAGCAGACCTGATTCCCATCCACTACTCACTAATTACATACATACCAAGGCCTCACACTCAGTCGCTATATCTCAGTGCTATAAGAAAACTTTCAACAGTTATCTCACAGCGCTTTTCATGAAGAGCAGGTCTAGACCATACTCTGAAGTTATTTACATAAGCCCAACAATTCCCACCAGGAGCAAGCACTAGGCGACACAGGCAAGGAAAAACTTCCTTTTAAGAGGCAGAAACCTTGAGCAGAACCATGGCTCAGGGT
>JAPMOB010046014.1:0-21019 GCA_029875015.1 Lepomis gibbosus | reverse complement strand
ATGGTTGTGGAGTTATTCCTGATTCATTTTGGGTATGTAATTTTAGGCGTTTTTTATGGAAAAAGGTGCCTGTTCCTAACAGGTTAATGGTTGACAACTAATCGATGAATATTTACAGCTCTGATTTATAAATTGTAATTTGACAATTTATTGGACATGTGCAAAGATGTCAAACATTTGCTCACAGCTCTGAATGTAGCAAGGAACAGAAACATAATCCATTTTCCCAAAAATGTCCAAAATAAAACCCACCCCATGTAAATTATTAACCTGTAGTCATTGGTGTCCAAAACATCAGCACAATAAATGTAACTAAAAAGAAGTTTTTTTGTTTGTTTGTTTTTTTTTAAAATTTATTTAAAAGGGACAATGCACATCAATTGACATTTTTTGTTTACACTCAAAATGTAAATGCGCCAAAGTTAGCAGAAAAGCTAATTTTCATCTGTAGTCCCTTGGCAGGTCAACACATCATCATATTACATTAATAAAAATAAAGAATACATGAAGTTCTGGCATGAGACCTAACTTTAAGAGAAGTATACTGAGTTACAAAGTGGAAGCAGCATCAAACAGGCCAAATGAAATAAGTATATAGTTGTAATTTATTGAGATCCATGTTCATGGATTTGGGCTTAGAGTATGCGTCACTCTAAAAATATATGTCCCAGCACCCGGAAATCTTTAAACAGGTTAGTAGAAAGTTAATGGGTGACATTGCACAAAGACTGTCCTATATTTTCTTGTCTGTGCAAGTGCCTACTGAAGATGTAACCATGCATTAGGAGGTAATTGGGTTCAGCATGAGGTTGGAAGAGTCACTTAACCGTCTGATGTTCGTTTCATTTTTACCCCCAAAAGCCCTTTCCACCTCTTTTGATCTCTAGTCTGCAGAAGTTTCTCGGAGCCGACAAGCCCGCTCTCGGTGCGGAAATGGCAAGTCATATAAACCGGATTCATTTCATAATAGCATAGCAGGTTTTTTCCTGGAGCGAAGTAGAGTGGGCTTATCTAATTGTGGAAGCCACGAGCCCTGGGATACAGTGAGAGAGGCTAATTAGTTCGAAATTAATGCTTTGAAATGAAGCACAAAGCTCTGTGTGTGGTGGAAACAGACTTCATGCATTTGGTAAAGGGGAGTTTTTGCAATAGAAGTGGAGTGTAAATGAGGAGTGGAGTTGGTGTTTCAATGAGAGGAAAGCTGGAGTCGCCCACAGAAGTTTTTTTTTTTTTTTTTGAATGAAAAGGTCACCTCTTAAGGTGTGGGAACATTCTTAAGCCCCTTAGCTTAAGAATCATGAATATCTAATAGCTGGATGCTAGTATCATTCATTTTTAATCAACTTTGTAATGCCTTTGGGAATGCATTGAACCTTAAATATACAGGAGATAAATTACTTTGAGGTTTGAGGCCATTTTATTGAATTGTATTCTCAAACTTTTGCATTGTATCATTGAGCAATATCTAAAACCCTAATACCTAATATTAGAAGAAGAATATTGCAAAGAGGGGGGTTTATTAAGAAAAAATTGAAATATTTTAATTCATAAGAACAAGAGAAGTATTCACCCATCTATAATTATTTATATATATATATATATTTTTTTTATATATATATATATTTTTTTCTAATTGGGACCTTCGTTTTGTTGTTTTATAAAACTTATAACCAAAATCACATTCAAATCATCCTCTAAGGTCACTCACGGGTCCCTTGGAGCATACCAACGTCCTGTTCACCTCGTTTGTGCTGTTGAGTTCAGTTTTTTTTGTGTCTCTCCATCCCTTTGGATAGATTGGGAAAGCTGGCAAAGCAAAACAAAATGTCCTTGTGTTGTCTCCAAGGCGATAGTGCCTGCAGACTGTGGCTGCTGTCTGCTGCTGGCTTTCCTTTTTTTTTGTGCTCATCTCACGGAAAAGATATACAAGTTTGCTCAAGGACACTTTCTTCTTTTCCACTCCTGCTCTCTGTCTCTTGTGTGTGTCTTTGCAGGCGTATTTAACATGCTGTGCGTTGAAAAATAATTCAGCAGTAGGCTCAACGGGATCAACTGCAAGTATGGAATTACATTCTAGACATGGCTCCTAGTGACTTTGAATTAACCTCACGCTGTGATGGCGATTTCTTCGAGCCATATCTCTGTACTGTCATATAACCTCCAGCATTAAAGAAGGTTATGATAACTTTTATTATTATTATTTAAAAGAGACTGGTAAACTAAATTGTTGCTGGATATTATCATGAAATTCAAAGCAAGACCATGAAAATATATGAACATGATTGCATTAATTCTTGTTATATTCAAAATGTAAACTTTTTGATTTTGCGGCAAACAGCTTTGGCAACATTGTTTAATGCACACAAAGCATATTGAATTGAACTGAAGCCTACTCAGGGGCTTAGGACTAAAGCTTTTCTTGGTCTGACATGACCTGTGGCTAAGGCTATTTTATACTAGCAATCCTAGAAATATAGATATTGCTGTTTAATCGATATTTCTAAGTCAGTTTGCTGACTATAATGACTTTTCCCTTTGTGTACTACCATACTTAAAACAAGAAGTAACCACAGCAATAGGCTACCTCACCGGGAGCATGCTGCCTGCAGTCCCATTCTGCTAGCTCTCATACTGCGTTGTGTTTACTTTTTAGTTTGTGTCACACATTCAACAAACTAACTCAGAAATATCAGCAGCTTCTTTGGATAGCTATGACCTGGATGACTGAGAATCCTCACAGAGATGCTTTAAAAATTAATATATAATCCGGTCTTATATTTCTTATTACGTCTGCCTATAAAACTGCTTAATGCATCACATATGACTGTACAGTTCACTTACTTTTATAAGTCTGCATTTTGGGCAGCTAAAGCAACAATCTCCCTCAGCAAAAATGTGTCCCAGACAGAATCTCTCCTGTATCAGCCATCCTGACCAGTAGAATAATTCCCTTATCCTAATAGGTCCGTCTGCACACCTTTTTAGCCACTAGCTTATCTGAGCCTGTGCACTGTGACCTTTGCTGACCCCAATATGAGCTGTGAATTTTTGAATTTTGAGGATCAGATTTCCACGAGGTGCTCTTATAGTCTCCTTTACTATATGCAGTTTAAGCACCAGTGGCTGATTTCAATTATACTTAAACTGATGCCACTTGGTGTTACATATTTAACGTCATCATCACTTCTCCTCAAATACAGATGCATAGATAGGTTATTTCATAAATAATCAAATGAATAGACTGGTGTCCTTGAAGATATTTCTCCCTACTATTTTCATGATCATTGCAGCTGAAGGATCCACTGAAATGCTGTGGCGCAGATTGATGATGATGTCTAAAAGTGGTTATAGAATGTAAATGGTGATGTCTTGGTGGCTGGTGGAAATGTTAAATACCTATTTGAGCATTCATGTGATTTTTAAAGCCCTGTTGATGGGTGATGGTGCCAGTTTATGTTGATTGATGAGGATTTGTGACTATGCATTTGTGCTAGCTCAGTCAAGTGTTTGCCTCCATATCCGCCAGTGCAATTGTATCTTTTCCAAGCTCTTGTTTTTTTCCAGTTTACGGCTGTATACTTTGCTGATTCGTTTTTATTTCTATCTGTGAGACACATTTCGAAAATACATCCTGAATTACCAGGTAGTTAAGAGTAAAACAGGCTCTGCATGCCTTTAGTTCACATTGCAATTCAATTAGATTCTTGTTATAGTTCCACTTTACTGATGGAGTGCCTCCACAGGAGTGTCCAAGATACCTGCGGATCTTAAAAACATAACAAATTCTTTTGTTAGTGAGAGAAAACAAATACTTAATCAGCGTGGAACTCTTGCTGCGACGGCAACCTATTTAATCAACCTTGGCTGTTGTTGAATGCTGTTAAGCGTTGAATGCATTGACTGCTGATAGCGGTCTGGTTTGTGTCATTACAGCCTCCAGGCGTCTCTGCGTTTCCTAAAACAGTGGCACTAATTTATGCTGTCTTATTTCACTGCTTTCAAATTCACCATACAGAGAAATCATCCGATTGCAAATTGAAACTCACTGAAGTGGATTTCAGCAGTGATGTCTGTTATCTGAGCTCTCTGGATATGTGACGTCCATTACACCCGCCACCCTAAAATCGACCCTCATTAAATTTTGTTTTGCTACCCTTCCATACAAAGATTGGGACCATTTGTCACTTTTGTCATTTTGATTGTATCTCTGCATTAGGCTGAAACAGTGCTTGTCCCAAATTGCATTTTTGCAAAGGCCCAGATCGTGTGTGTCTGTGAGAAAGTATTCTATCGTGGGAACCACAGCAATTTGCCTTTTTCCAAACCACAGACAGTAATAAGATCATGACATATATAAATGTCAGTATAGCATATTGAAGAACCTTAAATAATAATGCAATTGTATAATGAGGAACACAGAGCAATGTTCCTCAATAAAGATATTCCGTAGTACACAGTTTCATAGAAAAGGCCTGGCTACTTCCCACTTTCCGAAGATATATTATGAAGTGTGACCTCTGTGTGTCCTCTAATCCTCTGTTTGTCTGCTTAACTAAGTCCACACATTCATAAAGGCCTGTAGCTAAATTATTTTGGGGCCCCTATTTTCCTATCAGGGACACAGGGGAAGGAATATGAAGGGGACATAATGTATGTTTATAGATGGGATGATTGATGACAGTCAACGAGGTGTATAAGAATTCGAGTGGGAAGAAAAGGAGTACTGAGCCAGTGTAAGTGTGCATCTCAATGTGCATGTGTGTTAGTGTTATGATAACCCTTGTCCCCAACAGCTAAGGTAAACGGCGTCATTAGTAAGCACCTCCCGGAGTGTAACCACAGGGAGGACTCATCCAGGAAATAGGTATTCCAGTTTGTCCCGGATGACCCAGAAATAGCATGTAGCTACAACACCCAGCCAATGAGAGATATGCCCCCGTCAGCAGCTCCATTTAGACTAGACGGCTGTAAGAATGTGTATGTGTGGTGTGTGTTAGCCTAGCCAGCGGGAGTCCCGAACTAGACACCATGCATGCCCATGCAAGTCACACCTGCCAGTTCCAATTGATCCACTTTGAACTATCTTCTCTTAAACTGACAAATGGAAAGGGGAGACGAATAGAACCCCCCCTCCTCTCTACACACTGTCATTTTTTCATTAAAATTCCTCTCAGACATTAATGAAGTGTGACTGAAAAAAGAAAGACATTTTCTCTCAATCTTCTTTCTCCAACTCTTCATTTTTCCTAGAATCTGTCAGCTCACTCTGATCCTTCTATCCCCTTTATCCAGAAACGTCCTCCTCTGTAATGGTGTACATGGACACGACGACCACGACGACAAGGACCACTACTCGACCGACAACCGTTTCCATGACAACATCCACAACCAGGACTACCACTACCAGGGTGCCTGCGACAACAACTGCAATGGCCCAGTGGCCACGGACCACATCCACAGTGGTGGCTCCTGCCCAGACACTGGTGGAGGGCTTGGTCCCAGAAGACGACGACAGGGCACCGCCTTCCTCCAAGCTTCCCAACATCAAGGTGGAGTACTGTAATCCCCTGGTGATTATGGACATCTCCTGGCCCAAGACCAAGCAGGGTGTGATGGCCAAAATGCCATGTCCACCTGGAACCTCAGGTAATGTAGTTTTCTGTAATAGTTCAAGGGCAATTCTGGTGTCATAACAACTCAAGTCTTATTTTTGTAGTTGTAGCCATCAGTCCTTTCAGTAGATAAGTGAACACGGACAAAAAGAGATGGGGCAAGGAACATGAGGGGCCTGAAGACCATCAACTTTTAAACACATCCCCTGGTTAGCCACATTAGTTTGGAAGATAAAATAAGAGCCATTCATTTATCTATAAATTCATTTTTGGCAAATAATGTAGGTCCAAGGCATGGTGACAGCAGGCTAAGTAAGGTAACCCAGATATTCTTTCCCAAACCACACATGCCACCTGTACTTGATCTGGATCTCAAGGAATGATCAGACCAGATGGAATAAATAGCTCTCCAATTTCCTCCGGCTCTTTCTTTTGGATTATCTAAGGGTGAGTCTGGTTGCCATGTGAAGGAAACTCAATATATCCAGGTTTGCATGTGGTCCCTCCCCAACTAATGACCACTAGTGAGGGTTGGAATGTAGATCCACTGGTAAATTGAGAGTTTCACCTTCACAATCAGTTCATTCTGTGCTGATAGATTATAACAGTGCATTACACTTTATTCCAGTAGCAGTATAGTAACATGCAGTTATCCTGATTAATCTTCCAAAACCTTAAACATGCTTTCTTTTGAAAAATGTGCAAGAGAAAAACACATGTTGGTTCACTCGGTGATGATGTCAATACTCTTGTTAGGAGACAAAGTCTACTGTGAGGCTCTTCGCCTTGATGTTGGTCGCTGGTGTGTGTTTTGTTTATGTTTACACTCTCCCCGTGGCACACGTTCTCTCGCTTTCTGTCCTCCCTCCTCACTCTTTGTTCCTGACTCACGGGTGCAAGCCTAAAGATAGCTTGGCATTGCATGTGAATGGAAACCAGTAACTAGTACACCACACACCCGTATTTATTTCCTGTCTCTCAGGACACAATTGGTGTAATTAATTAGTGGCTAAACTAATTTGTGTTAGGCATTTTGAAAGGGCTGTTGAGCTTTGTTTATCAGGCATCAGCCCATGTGTTTCTGTATATGTTGTCCCAGCTCTGCCTTTCTATCAATACTAAGAGAATGAATTCAAGTGTACATTCAGATAAAATCGATGTTGGTTGCTTTAGATATAAAAGCTTTATCTCAGAAAGTAAGAGTAGCTGAGTGCTGATCCTGCAGCAGTTCCTATTGTAACCTGGCCACTGAGCTTAGGCTCTGATGATATAAGATTAAAGATCATTCTGCATTCTTAAAATTAAGAGATGAATTGTGATGGCAGAATGAAAGCTTAAACCTCACTGAGGTACAATAACCATAGAAACCTTGATATAATGAGTTTGTGCTGCCAGACAGTATTGTTGCATAAATAAAGCAACTCAGTCTTAGTAATAGATTCTTACGAACCCAAAAGAAGAGGTGATGCAAATTACATCTTTTAAAACTGCACAAAATTGTGACTTTGTTGAGAAATTTGCTGAAACCCCCCTATCATGTTTTTTTTATAGAGCAAGTCACCCTAGATTGGGGAGTGACATCATACCACCAAATCTGTCTCGAAGCCTAAAGGAACTCTGTTCGTATCATCAATCAGCCACACACACACAGACACACACATACAGGCTTCATTAATGGGCAACACCAGCATCCGTCGAGACCTCACTAACAGCCGTCATATGGCAAGATAAGACGAACACAAACCCCACCTCCCCTCGGCGAACTCTTCAAAGCCATTGCTCTTCAGACAACACTGCCAAGCAGAACACGACTGTGTGAGCTTCCTCTGCCACTCTTTGAAAGTTCCTCGAGCTCCCCTTCCATCTACCTCAATTCGCTCGCTGTCATTCGGTCTCCCCTTACATCCCCCTCCGACTCCCTGTCTTACTGTCCTCTTTCATGCTCCTTCTCCTGCCTCTCAATATTGGAGGGAATGCAGACTCCCTTATCTTATAAACCCATCAAACATAAGGCTGTCCAAGGTGGACTGGGGAAGGAAATTGTATGTCAATCAAAATGTATATCCATTAATGCTGGCCCTCTCACCCTCCAAGTACAAGCAAGGGCAATTTAATGTCGACATGTAGCCTTGCTCTGAAAATATAGACGCAAGTTATTTCAGGTACGTGGAAGAGCAAGTCAAAGACACTCTTTGCTTTTGAATTCATTGCATCCATTGGAGCTACTGCAAATAACAGATACGCATTAAATGTAGAGGTGCCCGATTCATCTAATTGCAGTTGCAATCGCTAGTACTCACTACTCACCTACTACAGCAAACTTTCAAATGTTGAACAATGTGATTATTGAAAAGTTAGTGCATATTACATTTTCTTGCACAATGAATTAAAACAATCCACAGAAATTAAACAGCTGTACCTGGAATTAATATTCAACTAGTGGTAAAATATATATACTATTATATGAAATTATAATAAATTAATGTATTAATGTTATACTAAAGCTATAGTATTAACTGAACATTATTTTTTTAATTTAATTTATTATACTAATACACTCATTTATACTAGTCCTCCTCCAGGTTGTTGATGAGGCCTCTAGAGTGGACCGATGTAGATTTAGCCAGGATGCCATTGTGCCAATGTGAACTCCTTCTAGCCGCCTCCTCCTGTTGCAGAATGTGTGTTTTTGGACTGGTGGCAAAAAAAACTTCTTATGTTTAATGTATACTTTGTTTGAGTTGAGAAATTCACATTTAAAATGTCAGTTTTTTTAAGTACACTCATAGTAACACTTATTCTGTTATTTAGCAATCTCAATATTGTCCACAATCATAGAATTATGACTTTTTCTCCAAATTGTGCAGCCCTAATTAAGTGGATTTAATTTATAATAACAATTAACAAGGTTAAAGGTAGGTATAACAGGTTCAGAGAGCCTTAACAGATATTCATACTGTTTAAATTTACTCAATATCTGAAGATTTCTACTAAAGCCCACTCCCCACAGCTCTCTCTCTCTCTCTCTTTCTCAGCAGAGACAGTTTTTTCGAACCAGCTTAATTGACCTTTCGTGATGAATTCAGTGATGGCGGACTTAATTGGCACCTATTTTGGTGCATTTTCTTCCTCATGCAGGAGTTTGAACTGTCACACACATGCAGACACTGTCTGACTTTTAATGATTAAATACAGACGCTGTCTGGGCGAGCTTGGCTGGCCTCAAGTGAAGCAACTTCATTTTAGTCACTTTAAGATAAAACCATCCAATTACATTTTCCTACAACCATTAATTGAATCACTTAAGAATTGTGTTCCTCGTGATGCTGCAGTTTTATTTGGACAAGTTTTGCAAATAAGAAAAGTGCTTGACATACAGAAGAATTGGGCATTCGTCGACGAGACTGAAAGCATTGTGTAGTCCGTCACTCTATAATGGGAAAAGTGAGTTAGAAGAATGAGAAAATGTGGGTAAGCGTGATTGTCTCCCAAGAGATCTTTCTGAAACACGCCTTGACAAAACATGTGTCACTGTAGCTGTCATTTACTGACATGGTTGTGTCTCTTGATCTAATAAATCCCATGGCATTGTTCTCACTAAGTCACTGTCTTTCTTCTTTCTCTAGGTGTGGCCTCACACATGTGCATGGGTCCGGAAGGATACTGGGACCCCCAGGGACCCGACTTTAGCAACTGTACATCCCCTTGGGTCAACCTCATCAGCCAGAAGGTACCAATATAATGAGCAGAAAGTGTGCTAGTAATGTGACAGTTAATTTGTTTTTGTCATCAGGGATCATCACACATTTCTGTTTAGCATGCAACCTTAAAAACAGTATAGCGATAGCTGGAAGCAGTTGTTTTGTTTGACAGAACTGTGCCCTTTTAGACTGTTCTAAGAAATGTTCACAATGCAAATCGAGAGTATATGCTGCCTATGACTTTTTCTCAAAAAGCTTTAGTTTGTGTGTGTTTTCTCTTTTGTTGTTTGTCTCTTCTTAACTGGTCAATTAATGTAATGGAGTAGCCGGAAGGTTTACGTACTAGAAGGGTTATGCTTTGCTTGTGTGTGTGTGTGTGTTTGGTGTGGGTGGTTGGATGGGGCCAAGTGAAAACCAATACCACAGTGCCATAGTCTAATGGACTGCTGTGAGTAACAACTAATCCAGACCACTTTCTGTCCTATGACATGGTACAGCAGTTAGTTGCATCTCATATTTCTCAACCACAAGCAATTTGTATCTCCTTCTCTAGCCCTAAGTTATTATGCAAAGCCCCATATAAAGCTTCTTATGTTTAAATCTGTAATAGAATCAAATCAAAAGAGAGGAGAAAGTGACTGCAAGTGAGGATCAGAGTTCCAGGTAATGAATTGCAGGCAATGTTGAAAATGTTCTCCCTTAAACTCATCGGACCTCGAGGCGTGCATGTTGTAACACTTACGAGCTACTCAATGGCACAAAGCTCGGCCCATTAAACAAACTGCAGTTTGCAGATATGGATGGTGGATGGCTGTTGGGGAACAAAATACAAGGGAACGAAATTATCAGGTGCATTTCTGTGCAGCATTTGAGCGGTGCAATAAAGCTTCACTACAGGCTGCTGCTTGGGGAAAAAATAGCTAAAGCAAAGTTAGTTCTTAACTTACTATATAGGTTGTTGTTGTTGCATGGATTCAACTGCGTGACTCTGATGTAGAATATTGCCTTTTAAAATCTACAGAAAGATGTAACAATCAAGTAACGCATGTATTTTTAACAAACCTGTCACTTGCTTTTTTTAAAGCAAATCACACTTCAGCAGTGTGACTGTCGCCGCGGAGACAGGGAGACTTTAATGAAGATCAACATATCAGAGATCTGGAATGCCCATCTGGCAGTTTGTTATTTCATTTGGAGAGCCATTGTCCTGTACGTGGCACTGCTCATTACCAGATGTTTGGGTAGACAAAATGAGGAAGGAATATGTGGAGAATAAGAAGAGAAACAAATGACATCAGATAAGTAGAGAGAGAGAGGGAGAAAGCAGAGCTATTTACCCAGCATCCTTGGCTCCCCTCATTAAGAGACAAGGAGCGAGGAGGGAAAAGAGGAAAACATCTTCCAAAGACACGTTCCCCTGCATACACCTCTATGAGGACCAATTTAAGCTGCATAATTGGCTTGACTAATAAACTCACTGGCGATGATAGCAGGTGATGCCGGAGTAAATCAGGATGGGCTTGTTTTAGTTGGTGTCGCTGTGGTTTTTGAGGCTTATCCTATTCCACCTAGTCTCTTCGTTAAAACCTTTAAGGTAACTGACCTTTGAACTACAACACCAAACCAACACATTGTAACATTTTTGAAGTTGTTGGATAAGTCCCATTTATTTCAATGTCTAGTAAGTAGACTTTTAAAAAACTAAAAGTGGGAAAAAGTTGACATCCAGGGGTTTCTCTTTACATTACTATGTAGAGAGAGATAGGTTGAGACGTACACTTGATGTTGAAAACTAGGATAAAGAACGGGGGCAAAGTAAAGTAGAAGTTTGCGTGCAAAACCTTTTTTAGGGATTGTAGTAAGCCTCATTATCCAATAAACAGATGCCTCCATAGCTCACAAGTTACATATCAAGTTGGTTGGTTATTTTTGAAACAATAGGTCCTTTTAATTTCAGACAGATACCAAGAAGAAAATCCGATATTTACCTCCAGAGGAAATTTTAATCGTTCTGGCTGACTCGTTTTATAATGAGAGTAAAAGGTTCTTGCCCTGATGTCTGTATATAACATGCTAACAGACGAAGGCTAACGGGTTTCAGACTAACAGCACCTTCACCTGTGAGTGATCCTTGTACATGTTCATATTTTCAAACAGTAGGTTTGACAGGAGAAAAGGCTTTTTGAATTAGGACTAGTGGATGCTATTGGCATACATAGCGTTATCTCGGGTAACGCTGGATGGGTTTGCTGGAGTGTAAGCCTCCCCAAATCTGGAAAAAAGGAGCCAGACAGAGCTGCTAACATTAGCCTAAACTCTAATAGCATCTCAAATTGACTCAGAAACAATGAATATCTGACAGGATCTGTCCTCTGTGTACGACACATACTGTACACTGTTTCCCCCAAGCTACAGCGATCCCCATCAGTTTCAAAAAGGTGTAAGGCTATCTGGGGAAATTACCTCAACTGCTGATTTCATTTTTGCTTCCGGTACAATATTGGGCCCAGTGTACATCCAGCTGAGTACCGTCTCGCCACATTAATTGTGTTGAATATAGTAGCAGTGGGGAAAAATGTATAGGCTTCCTTTTAAGGGGCTACACATTTAACAAGTCATGTTTTCCCGTGTTTTTCAGTGTGTAGGTTGTGGTCATGCCACAAAAAATAATAAGGGTATGATTTGTTTGTATTTTTGTTCAGCTGTAGAGCAGTTACATCTTAGCCATTTTAGATATTTAAATGTTTCAGTCACAATTTGAATGACATTTTTGTATGTAAATTTGCTCCTATTATGTCCTCCTTTTTTACAGTTAAAAGCTGGAGAGACAGCGGCAGTCATTGCCAGGGAGTTGGCGGAGCAAACTAAACGTAATCTTCAGGCAGGTGACATCACCTACACAGTGAAGGCCATGGTTCAGCTGGTGGATCTCCTTGACGTGCAGCTGAGGAACCTCACGCCAGGCGGCAAAGATAGTGCAGCACGGAGTCTCAACAAGGTAGGGAAAGAAACAGTTTCATAAGAAATGTCCAAACTGATCCAAAAAAAATAGGGAGCGCTGCACTGGGTCAAGAACAATGGTGTTGGTAGTGTTGAAGTAAAAAAAAACAGGTGTTCATCAAGGACTTGGCCAGTAGTAAAAATAAAAAAACAATACTGCCCAGCTTAGAGTTATGGAAGTAGTTCGTATTGGTTGGCAGATATCTGAGGCACTCTGATTGTAAATATTAAAAATCCTTGATCAAAAAAGAAGTGGCAAAAAAACAAGTGATCAGAGCTCATAATTACAACAATAATTAATAATTAGTTGTAATTATGATCCTATTGTTGTTATAATTATGAGCTTTCAGCAATTGCTTTGTGACAAGTACTGTTGAGGGGGATTCATTATGAGCACTTTCACATTGAAAGGCATTATTAATGGTGCTGTCAACCTGCATATTTGTATATCACGGTCAGATTTTCCTTATCCTGTATTGATTTGGGATTGAATATTGACATTTATCTATTTTCCTTTTCTGCCATTATATATGTGTAAGATTGTTATTAGGCCTTTCTCATTTCTCAGTTGTACATCCTCGATTGCTTTCCCCTTAAACATTATGTCATTATGTCAGTAGTTTAGTGATTAAAGAACGAAAGATTCAGTGACTAAATAATATCAAGGTGAAATGTCATTAAGGAATGTGGTTAGTTCACAGTTTGATCATGTATTTGAGTATCTTAACAATAATATCTAATAAAAAAAATAACTAATAATAAATGTATGAATACAAAAGACGTCCTGCTCCCACTATGGTTTGTATAGTCCAGCTGTGTGTCACGCCTCTTTCAAACATAAGGGGTGCCGAAAAGGCTTCCGCAAAGGATACGCCTGTGCATGCTCACTCAAAGCTCCTCAGGCAGTCCTTCTCTGTCCTCACTCCTCCCTGCATTTTGGGGATTGAGACGTCCATGAAGATGCTGAGATTAATTTCTAGGTCACAGGCAGGAGGAAAGAGGAGCCTAGGAGGCACCACATAGACATGAGAAACGCCTATAGCATGTCTGTCTCACTGCTACCTCTTGTATGTGGTCTCTTTAAGTGGCAGAATGAAGACACCATGTGACCTAGTCACATGACCACTTGATTTTGTTTTGAACACTTGCCCTCAAGCTTGCACCTTATACCCTGGTGAAGAGTCGAAACGGCTTGGTTTGTCCATGATTTTTTAAAAAAAGTTTAACATTTGCAATCAGAATGCCTTCGTCCAATACCACAGACTTCCATTAATATATATTATATAATATAATAAAATCTGGAAAGTTTTTCTTTACTGCCGCTTATACACTTCTTTGCTTTACCAGAATATTCTGTCTAGCCAACAGGCTGAATAAACATGACCTGCATTCCACTGCCTGTCGACACTGTTCAGATCAACCTTTGCAAAGGAGCCAACTCAAAATGAAGGAATTTTAGGTGAACAAGTTTAGTCACTAGTGTCGAAATTGTAGGTCAACATTTTCATTCTGACTTCTAAACCTTTCTGAATTTCCAAAATAGAGCCATACCTCCCAAAAGTCTTCAATCCAGTCAAACCTGAACAGGTATTATTTTAATGATCTGCTATTTGGCCTAGTGCTGTCAGCTAAAATGATATCCACCATTTTCCTGTGGTCCTGTGCATACTAAAATACGCCTTCACTTTCAGTGGATAGCTCAAGCATATCTCTTTCTCTTGTATCATGTATTATGCCATCAATTTTACTTTGATGTAGTTTAAAAGATGTTATCCACATGTCATGCTCGTCAAAAGCACAACATTTGCACCACTTGATTTTTACTAATGGGACAGGGTAAGATTTCAGAAAGTCAGATCTACGCTGTGGGAGTGCAGATTTTTTTAAAAAAATTTGCTGAGCCTGAAGCTAATGCATTTATTCCCCAATTCACAGCAGAGCGCAGTAAGGGGCACTCAGGCAAGGCGAGCTAAAATAATACTTTCTGTCTGCTGAGCAGCCAACAGAAAAGCAAACATCAGTGAAATTCAAAATGTCAGTCGTTAATTTGCTGGAGCGGCTTCGCTTGTAGAGGAACACGAACACCTGTTCTCAGATAGCTTTTTCGGGACGGTTTTTATTTCATTGCCGCAACAGACACAGATGTCTCCATTGAGATTTTAGTGCCAGTTTTCTCCAATGGAGAGGAGGGGCAGTAAAGATGGCCAAAAGGCCTCAGAGGGGAGCGTGATGAGTAAATTCATGTTGAGGAGCAACTAGAGTTTATAATACCTCTTGAAAAAAAAAAGGTTTCACATAAAACACAACATTCAAGGTGGAGGCTGCTGCTATGGTCGAGATTGCTATTGTATTCTATAGTTTCTCTTGCAAAAACGGCGCAGAGCAGAAACCAAAAAAAAAACAGCTTGGTTGAGGGACAACAAAAATGCTTTTACTAGCTGGATAACTCGAGGTCAAGGGCATGCCTATGATTTATAATTTACTCTTCTCTGATATACACTCCATTCTTGCAGTATGGTGCATGTATGGATAAAAATTGGCCCTGCAGCTTGCTTTTGTGTTTGAATTCCTTTCCTAATGAGAGCTCTCCCCAAGGAAACACCGGAGCCCACAGCACTCTTTCCTCCTCCTTTCTGCTCTGACAGTGGCTGATGTTTACCTCCTGAGTTCAATCATTTTGACACAATCTGCAAGGAGCTAAGCGAATTAAAGATTTTCCTTTTTGATAGCGAAGCACAATGCTTTCTGCCAGCAGACAATGAAAGGATTGAGTTGGCAAACGGCGAGATCAGTGTCGTTTTCATGATCAAAGGGTAGTTGGCTCCTGGTACGGACGGGACCGTTTCCAGAAGAGTGGGCTGTGATGTCGAGCAAGAGGCTCCTTTATGGGGAGATGCTACTCTTTGGAGCTAATCTGCATGGGATTTAGCATGGTACCAGAACCTAGCTGTTAAGCCACACAGTAGCTCTGTTGGCTAGCATGCTTGTATCGGAACTCAATTAAAATAATTCACTCTCCGCGCATTGCTAACAGCATTTCTTTGAGCCTGAGCTTCCTGTCATTTTGCAGCGATGCTAAAGTGTTGTTAGCACTAATTCTCCCTCAGTGGTGGCCGAGGATCAAAGGATAAACAACTCTCCTGAGTTCTCACATAAATTTCTCAAGTGAAAAATAAAATAAATGGAAAAAAGAGTAACCTTGAAATCACATCTGAGAGTGTTACAGACATATTCCCACATGTCTTGTATGTCTCATTTCATTGCTAATTAACACAAGAGTCTCTACTGTTTTTGAAAGATAATAATTAATGTATATGGTTTTCACACAATTTATGTAAAGTGAGCGCTACAAGAGTAAGGTGGGCTCCTTTTCCCTCACTTCTCTCAGATCTGTACTTTGAGCAGAAATGTGTTTTCAAGTGGAATTGTTTGAGCTGTTGACCCTTTGCTAACTCTTTTTTTTCCCCTCTCGGTGCAGCTACAGAAAAGAGAGCGCTCTTGTCGGTTTTATGTTCAGGTATTTGGACCAAATTTTTCCTCATACCTATTCTCCATTCCCTCATTGTGGCAACTTTGCTGTCATTTTCATTTTTACCACAGCATTTGAAGTTTGACCTTTTGAAGTGGGAAGAACTAGTATAGGTTCGGAACTGTATCAAAGTCAGCATATGTGTTTACCATATACTGTATTTGTGGTAATGACAATACTAAATCAAAGGTCAAATTTCAGTAGTATCATATCATTACATCCAAGTAAATACCATCAGTGCCTCATACCTAAACGTTATCATTCTCCCCCTGCATGTATATGTTGTGATATTCTCCTTCCTTATATGTTGTGCCTGAGCATGAAGCTGGGAATTTTCAAATGCCATACAGTATATCCGTTGTGGATTACTCAGGCGTCTCAATCATTTTAAAAACGCCCCAAAATTACCACATCAGCACTGCTTTCCAGTGAAATGACCCACATAAGTGGATAGCATCAGTCAAAAATAAAGCTCTCAGGCTTGTAACGCACTCCTACATTTCTCAGCAAATGCTTATGAGCCAAAAGAAGTGACCTCATTATACCAGCAAGTCAACTTCTATCTACTAAGTCAGCCAAAGGTATGGCGTGTTATGATTCTCCCTGATGCATATGCATAATGCATATGTGTCCCAATTTGGGATGGGGGGGCACCGCTTCACTCAGCTATTTCTCGGCCTACTAAGTGATTTTGTTAACTTTATGGCAACATTTTAACTGTCATCAGATTCATTTCTACCTTGAATAAGACAACTATAGAAGAAGTTGACATCTCTGTCTTCCAGACAGATGGCTCAAATAAAGCTGCACATTAGACCCAGATGCTCTTTTATATGCGTGCTCTGCAGCGTTCATGTTAAGCAACATGTATTTTGCCTCGATTCCTCTGATGCATGTCAGAAGGCACTTAACTCTACATATAGTCATGTGATTGTGCAAATGAAATCCAAGTGGAATGAATGTTTGCATACGGTTGAATGTGCAGACGGGTTTTAGTCTGCGGGATGCTTAACGGATAAGGCATGTGGCATTCTATATTTTTTATATGCTCAACAAATGCCATAGAAAAGCCAGCAATCAACCAAAACCAACAATTGCTAATTGTCTGTGCAGCCAAAGCCTGAAATAGCTCATTCTTTTGTGCCATAGACCTTCTTTGTTGACCGAAGAATAAAAAAAATAAACAACCTATTGCTAAGCCACACTGTTGAAAAGTTACCTCATTAAAGTAAACATGAGCACTGTAGTTTCTTTTTGAGCCATGCACCATCCAAGACACAGCTGAAAGTAGTCCCCAACAAATGCACTATTTACTCCTGTTTGAGTTGTTTATTTTCTCTGAAAATTACGATGCCCAGCTTTTTAAAGAAATGATTGGGTCTTTTAAAAAACAACAACAACAACAATATATATTTGTGATTTGTGTTTTGAAAAACGCCTTCAGTAGGAACTAGTCTGGTTGGGGAATTCAAGTATTGAGAGACTTCCTCATTTGAGTTTAGCATGGTAACTTTTGCTAATCAACACTAAACTCAGAGTACAGCTGAGGCTGATAGTTAGACAGATAGCGAGTTTTGCGGGAATTTGGCCAAAGTCTTTAAACTCAGCTCATGTTAGATGTCATCACAATTCATGCTGAGGGGAAACGTTTTACAAAAACAAAAAGTGTCAACCTCATCCTACCATTTGTAGCCTATTTCATGCTAATCCAGGAGTTGTTGAGATGTGATGAGTTTGGACCACTTCACCAAGTGGTTGACTGACACACTGATATTGCGTTATCTACCACTACCACTAGCTAAAGAAAGTAAAAAACAAAAGAGAAATGACATACACATCTATACTCTTCCAAATTACAAGCATCTGGATGGGCCTCGTTCTGGGTTCATGTGTTGCATGTTTTCCCAGTGCAGCCAATACACTGAGGATGTATTGTACACTAGCACACGTGACTGTACACACTGCTCAGCTGTGCCACCTCCTCCTCTGCTCCGTTACCTAGCTGGGTTGACAAATTCAAACAACAGCGAGGAGTTTTCACGTGACGAACCGCAGTAATGGAGCAACATCTGTGGCCTTAGGTAAACACAGGCATTGACTGCACGCGCTGCCATCCTTTGAGGGACACTCATTGATTAGGGAAATTTTGCAGTGTTTTCTCCAACAGAGCCCTGGTGGCTGACATAAGTGGGATTAGCAGAGGAATACAAAGCAAATGAGAGGTGCACCTGCCTCTGCTGTCCCTCTGCTTAGAGACCACGCGCGGTGCTGAAAACAGACTTCGACAGCACTTTGGGAAAAAGGCAGATTGTGTGAGTGCAGGTGTAGTTGTGCGAAGGAGCACATAATCCAAAATAAAGTACAGGACTTGAGGTTGATGTCTAAATGAGATGAGGGGTGCTTCTCGTCTCGATTAAGGGCTTCTATCTTGTTTAAGTGGTAAACTACAATTCACCTGGCACTGATGTCTCCATCTCATTATAATCAGCAGAACGTTTGAACCTGTCTCACTGCCTCTGTTGATCTTGTACAGATGAAACAAACATTAATTATGACTACTTCTGAAACTTTCTTGGTTGTTCATAAACAGTGATCTCTGCCATATGTGATAGCAAATGTAATCCCACTGAACAGGATTTGGCCTTGATAAAGCTACAAAGCGTATAATGATCAACTCCCTATGTTCTGCATTTCCCCTGCAGGAATGTTTCTCTGTTGTGCCTTTTGATTTTCAAACAAACATGATAAAAATAGCGGCCTGCCTCCTGTGCCTTTTGGTCACATTAATGGCAGCTTGTTTACAGGCATTGACATTACGGACGTCCAATTACTGTGATTATGTCCATCTATGTTGTACCACAGCTAAAGTCAAACGCTGGCTTCGTCCTCTGGCATTGCTTTTGTTTTAAAGCAAGCTGAAGATGTGGGATTTACAGTAAATTATGCCACGCTATTTCAACACATAAAAGATCAAAATAGTATCTTGTGCCTTAGTAGGAGCCAAGTAAGCGTGGACTTGCAGAATACAGGGAGGAAGTTGAGCTCCGACCCCTCATTAAAATGACACTTTTGCATGCAAAGATGACTAGGGGGAGTGTCACAGCGCGGGATGACCTTAGAGCAGGCGAAACGGATGGAGGCTCCTCATTCGGGAATGTAACGAGATGATAACAGTTCCCCGGTAGTCAGTTTGTTGAAAGATGAAGATAAACACATACTCATGAACAGAGACCTCCTCGTCTGTCCTGCAGTGCAGAGTTCTGCCTGAATAGTCTTTGTGAGCTGTTTCTGCTCTAAGTTGAGAGAGTGGGAGGATCTCTCAAACACTCAGGAATTTATGTTTATATATCGTTTGGTTTTCATTTTCTTTAAAAAATATATATTTCAATTGCAGTCTCTTAATACACATACAGTACATACATGCATGCATACATACTTACCTAACTGAAAGCCAATGTTCATATAATGGCTCAACTAATAGCCTAAAAGCTCAAATGGCCGGCAAATAAAGGTGGACACTGTGTGGCTGGTTTAAAAAAGTCAAACACATCATAAACTCCTTTCCAAATTAAAAGAATGCATGAAATTAAAAGCCTACCAGAAACTGGAGAGATTATAAATATGTCCTTCTGGCACTGGAAGGCTTTTAACACAAAACATCTGTGCAGGAAATGTTAAGTTTCATTGTCAAGTCAATGGTCAGTGACTGGAAGTAATTTGTCAATAAAAACTGAATTTTTATGAAAAGAGAAAGTCAGAGCAGTCAAGTGTACAACACAACTCTGTGACACTGATGGACTGGATGGTGGAATAAACACTTTACTGAATTTAATAAGGCAACCGGTCACCTTGAATGAAGTTTTGATTTGGATTTGAAAGCACGGGCAGCAAGTAACGAAGCAGCCGATCAGAAAACACAAAAGCTTCTTTATAAAATACACTCACGGAACAGGGAAACTTAGAAATAAAGGCTTGTGTGTAATATAGTAAGTCTTTTTTTCAAATGAAAGTCTGCCTCTCTCTGCTGTAAATAAAGGGCCGCTATTTGGGATTTGTACAATAGTAAGATGAAGGGGAAAAAAGCACAAAGGTAATCCCTCAGTAACTCACATACACCTGCTTACTACAGAGGAAATGCTTCATCAAATATTAAACCAGAAGGTTGCAGAGATTCTCAAAGAAGACAGATGACTTGGCCAGCAGCTGAAATGAAACAGTGAATGAAATACTGATGCAACCGCTTCACCTGAGTGTAGAGACAAGTAGTCAGATAGAAGAGGACAGAACACCCCACCTTGTTTGAAAACAAGTGAGTGGAACCAACGGGTGTACAGGACAGGGGGAGTGAGGAGAAATGAGGGGATGAGAGCGGAGTGCACACAGAGAGCAGACCAGCGAGCAAGCCAGAGAGGGATGATAAGAGAGGGAGATCAGCCTCAGCCAGAATCAATTTCTCAGACCCAGAGTTCATTTCATCAATCAGCACACACATAGAAGCACACACAGCACGGGTTGGCTTGGACTACTGCCAAACGCATGCTAATGTCCACCTCTCCCACCCTTCCTTCTGCGTTGGTATAAATGGCCCGTGCACTGCTGCTTTTCACACCCAGGCATCATCCTTGTTCCAAGTGGAACATTCCAGACGTTAATGATTAGCATTTCCTCACGTACCAGGAACTTGAATTTTTTTTTTAGTGCTGGCGTACGCTCTTAAAGCAGAGGAACATAAAGTAACTTAAAAATGGTAGGGAGTTTGCAGCAGAAAAGTGAGCCAGTACATTTGATAGATGGAGTGGCGGTGAGCTAATAGCAGTAAAGTAGCAGCAAGCCACCATCACATATCTACTCCAGTGCACAGACTGTGCTGCTATGATGATGGCAGTGGTGTGCTGCTTGGGTGCACCCCCCACTTGCGATTTCCCGCTGAGGCTGGAAATTATGCTGTTCACACACAGATCTCATGAAATTTTGTAGAATGAGCCCAGCGTTTTCAAAATGCAATTATCCTGCTCTGTGCATGAAAAAGGAGCAAAACAAGATTCCCCATATGGGGACAGATTACATGGGGGAAACACAAATACAAACAGGCAGGGTTCTGGCATTGAAAAAGCATCATGGCAAGAAAATGCCATGCTGCCTGGCTGGTTGTGTTATATATATATATATATATATAT
>JAPMOB010045825.1:0-12424 GCA_029875015.1 Lepomis gibbosus | reverse complement strand
AAAATAGGGGAGATGTGCTCATGTTTACGTGTGCCCGTTAAAAGACGTGCTGCTGCATTTTGGATCATCTGGAGACGGGTTGCTTTATCCTGTAGTACATCGGGTAGGAGAACACAAGCCACAATATAATCCTTTTGACAGAAATGAACTGAGTTGGTGTGTGTTTCCCTAAGCGGGGGAGTTAAATGGTATCATTGGGTGCTTTACTGTTTCCTTGTGTATTTAGCCTCCTCATAGAACCTAGATATCTTCTTATGTACCTGCAAGCTTAGGGGATATTAGCACCCTGCAGGTTACACTAACATGCTGAAGTCTAGCAGGTACATTGTTCACCATGTTTCCTATTTAACATTTGCCAATTAACTGATGGGAATGTCACTAGTTTTGCAGGCAATTGGTCATTTACCAAAAGTTTTGACAGTTTTAAATGTTAACCTGATGATGATGCTTCATAAAAAGTCAGGGGATGATTTTTTATGATTATTCTTAAAAAGAATATGTATGTGTTTTTTGTGATGAAATGTGAAAATTCATGGCAATCCATCAATAGTTTATCCAGACATTTCACTAAAAAAAAACCTACAAACGTCACCCTTATGGTGGGGGAAATATTTAGATAGGCCTATGTCTGATAGACATGTCGAAGGCCAGTGACTATGATGACAAGCTTCTCAATCTATTGTGTCAAATACCTTTGTCATGTCTTGCTTAACTCTTCTGCTCAATAAAACTTAAAATAGAGAAACAGAGTTGGCTTTCTGTCTTCTGTGGCAAACATGAACGGGATGTGCTCACATTGTTACACGTGTGGTGTGTTAACACAAGCACGAGTGTAACGGACTATAAACACACATTCAGACACACCCATAAGCTACATCTACTCAATGAAGTAAATGTACTAAACAAACTCAGAGAGGACGCACATACCCACGATGTCTGTTCTGAGCCGCTCCCACAGTGCTGTTGGTGTGAACAAAGTCTGCAGCTTTTTAATTCAGAGAACTCCACTTTTGTCAGCTAATCACTTCATCATCGCTAGACTTCCCTCCGAGCAACTCTGTTGTTAAAACCTTGCTTTTAAAAGCTCCTGAATCCCTTCATTTCGAAACAAATGATATGATCCACAGTGGGCATGTGATCAAAAGCTTTCTGTTCCTAAGTTCCTCTTTCTGAGCGAAGAGAGGAGTAAAGAAGAGAAAACTGTATACAACGATAAACAACTGTCAAGAAGTTAAAAGGGAAGAAAACAAATACATGTCCCTGCATATGGTTGTATAAACCTGGTTTATGGTGAACATTCCTACATTTTCTGTGATTTAGTTGACTATGATTGACCGGAAATTAAATGACTGTTTTAAGTGTCATTTAAACTGCTGACAAATGCTTGTTTACTGGTTGATGTCATCACACATTCTTTATGTATTATGTACATATTGATCTCTTCATGGTAAATAAAACACCTGGGGTTATTTCAGAGAAGCACTTGCAATAAAATCGTGAAATATCTACGGCAGTAACATTCATGGGTGTTTTGTTGTCATTTTGATAATAGCAGCACACAAAGGGTTAAAAGAATTTATCATTTACCTTAAAACATAAATAAAACCTTTTAGGCAAATTAAATACATTTGAATTGAAGTGAAGGCAAAGCATGTTTTATGCTTTAAAGTCCTCAGCATCAGTATGCCCTAATGATAAGGGATAAACCTACTTATCAAAGCAGCTATTTAAAACATGAAATAGCCTAATCTGTATGCACAGATTGAAATATGTTTCAGGCATTTTGAAAATGTAATTTAAAAAGGTTTTACGATTATTTGTTATTATTACTAATATTTGTTCAGCTTCAATTATCAAAAGACAGAATCTTCTTCCATTCTACAACATGGCTAACAAGGACAGTTCTACCACCCAGAGAGATACAAACCCCCAACACTATAAAGTCTATGGGATAACATAGGGAACACACACTGAGAAGCAAAGAGCTACTGGTCCTGTTATGGCTTTACTCCGATTGGGATCAGATGCTGGAGAATGGCTGCTTATGAGGATCTATTCTGTCTACAAAGAGACAGGAAAAGTAAGGAGACAAACACATGGATACAGAAGAAATGATGCACAGAAATCTTGATTCACCATTTTTTTTTGTGTCGAGCCAGAATCATTAATGTCCTTTGGCCTACGTATGTGTGCGTGTGCCCAAACAACAATTGCTTAAATTATCAAGGCAGTTAATGAGCTGAAAGGATGCTCAGGTTCAGTAAAGAGCAGAGGCCTTTATTCACAGCGCACAGAAAGGCCACAAAATGACTTCCAAAAACAGAAGTAATTATTTCCTCAAACTCTCTGTAATGTCAGACAAGATAATACAAATACTTCACTTTTAAAATGAGGAGGAAGCTAAATCTATGCACTAAAACAATGTTTGAATATGCTAAAATGATTGCTGGCCTGAGAATACAACTATGGATCGTTCCTAAAATTAGAAAGTAGTCACATTTAATATTGCATTACTACACACTGAGTTGTGAAATTCAGGTAGGCGTGCTTAGAGGTTTGGAATGAAACCCTCACGTTTATTAGATTATCTAGAGTGTGAGCGCCTCATTCAGCCTGCCCTGGAGAGTTTCATTGCCCAATTAACAGCTTTCTTGACTTCCAAGGAACCTTCCGCTGTGAAGACAACCAGTCATCCAGGTCATAGTTATCAGACTGCTTTCTTGACTCTTAAGTGTGGGTGAAGTTTACTATCTTCACTACCACGGACTGGCCTGTACACAGAGCAAAGGAGTGTAAATTTGACTTCACTTTTCTGGAGGATACTTAACACTGTGGCCAGAGAATCAAGGACATCAACGCTTTTGTCTTTCTGTTTTATCTAAAACGCAGAATGAAAGCCAGTGAGTATATATCCTGTCTGTATTGGTGAATGATTCACGAGCTGTGGAAGGAAAGAAAAGATCAACTCACCTGACAGAACAAAGCTGGGGCCTGGGGAACGTCTCCTGTTATTTTAAGTATCTGGTATGACACAGCAGGGCATTCACAGAGCAGGCCAGTGCTGGCTAGTCTGACCGAGTCATGAATTCAGACAGTATAATCTATGCTTGCAGAGCACATACAGGTCCAACATGATGAGATGGAAGACAGGTGTATTTCCTCTGAGTGAACTGGGTGCTCTGTCACAACATCTAAAGTGGGCTAGCAGCACTCTAAAGTTACAGGAAATGTCAACACTCTGGCCTTACTTAACCATTTAATTCCTTTGGCTTACTGAAGGTGTGTTAGCTGACATCAATATGAAGTAAAAAGGTGAACAGTTTCTGTGTTTTGAGAGTTTCTCTGTCAGTTTAGATGCTGGTGATTGTATTTGTAGTGAAAGAGATACTGGAGCGAAGGAGGAGGTTGTCGTATTGTATTAGTGACAGAAGGGTTGGAAGAGAAATGGAGAGGGGACACAAATGATGAGAAAACAACCTAAGGCATCAACTGTCCCTCCGTTACACACACCAACACACTGTTTAACATGAGGGATCATGTTGAAAACTCATAATCAGTGTTGGAAAATGTCTCTGGAAACTGGAGCCATGGAAAAGCCTGGAATTTGTCTGTAAAAATAACTAAATCCACTGTTTATTCATTCTTCTGCTGTCTTTTGGCAATAAAATATGAGTTTTACAGAGGCAGAAACTATGTGGTGTTTTACTGCGCAACGTGTCTACATGAGAGGGAGGGAAAATAGCAAGCGAGATAGGGAGAAATGTGCTTCCAAAGGAATTCACTTTGGCAAACAAGAAGAACTGAGCTAGAGATCACACACTAAAATTCTACCACGTTCACCCTTTTAACATGTTACAATTTGACATGACAAAGAATGAGCCAGTCACATCATTAAATTAATTAAGACATTTTTAATAGTTCTGTGTAGCAGACAGAATGACTATGTGCATTATTCTGTATCCATAGAGCAATCTCCAAAAAAACAAAACAAAATCTTGTCTCCATTCAAATACATTAAAATAATCAACCATAAAAATTCACATAGAAAACAAACTTAAAAAATTACTGAACAAAAGGAATGAAATTAGAAAACAACAAATATTCCAGTGATGTTCCGATATCCTTTTCTAATCTTTCTCCTTAAAGTTGAAAACGGCCATTTTTAGTATCTCACACAATCATCTGGCACGGTCCACCTTAAGAGATGGACAGAACATTGTATAACATACAACAGCAGTTGGTCTGTGGTTTAAATGCAGCTATAATATATGTTGTGGTTGACAGCAGGCGCAGCAGTCTTTGCACCTAATCATTCTGTTACTGGATTAAAGTGAAGATTTTCTAAATCAACAGCGATATGAAGCACTAATCTTGAATCAGTTAATAAAAATAGTTATTACATCCTGGGGATGACTACAGTATTGTGTTTGCATAGGAATAAATATTGCATGGAGCAGCTGACATCACCGGGCAGGATTCCTGTCAGATACTGCAGCACAACATCATGGCAACATGTATGCTGATGGCTACTGAATACAAATAAGAGCAAGGCCAGACATTCAGGAACTACTGTTGCAGTTCAGTGGGAGGGGAAATGGGTGAACACACACACACAGATAAATGAACACACATGTACTTGTCTCTGCAGTTTTGGGGCATTTTCCAGTGTGCTATATTGTCGGCACTAAGACCACAAAGCCGTTTATGAAACCTAGCATTTATGACAGCATGGTCGGTACCATGCAGTAATTATAGATGGCAACATACACGCACAAACTCAAACCTACAAGCACAAACACACACGTATGAAGTTGATGTGTGCGCACAAAACTAAATATAGGTAGCGTCGCACACTCTCACAAAAACATACAGGCATGTACACTGCTCATGCTAGGGTATTTTTTATATGAAAACACCCCTTTAAAAAAATGAGTTTTTTGGTTTAAACTGACTGTGGAGGAAATTTCTCCTCCCATGTAACTCTACTTCCCTCTGGGGTTTATGGGAATATTCACATATGTAAGCACGCTTTCTTCATATAACTGTTGTGGGCACGTGTGGTAACATGGCTTAGCTTGTGAATGCACACCAGTGAACTAAATCCCTTTTCAGTAAAGCTACAGTGAAACACCCAGTTGATGTTAGACTGGTGCACACACCAGGCCAGTGCAAACTGTGACTGGACAAAACCTGGGAGTGAAATGACAAGACTGAATTTCTATTGGTTGGCACTTTTTTCAATAATACAGCAAAATGATTAACATTTACAGTAACATACAGTATATCAGACAATTACAAAGCAATATGTTTCATAGGTTAAAAAAACAATGTGAAAAAGCGCAAAGTGGTCTTGGCCTGGAACATTTAGAGAAAACTCTGCACCTGCAGGATGTGTCACATTCCAGACATTACCAGTCTAAATTTAAGATTTGGAAATAACTGTGAACAACAAAAAAGAAGTGTGGATCTCTCCTGAGTAAGTCTTTAAAGTTGCTGAAGATGCCCTTTAATAAATGACAGGTGACTGAAGTGATGTAGAAATAGAGAGACAGACAAAAAAAATACATGAACAGATATGTGCATATGCCAAAGAAAGCAGTTAAATCTTAATGACATTGGCAAAGATCCAAAGTCAGGGACATCCAGGGGTCATGGCTGAAATGAGAGCCCTGCCCTCATCCTCTGCCTCTCCCTGTCCTCCCAGAAGACACAGTCAATGCTACCCTAATGATGATGGTCCTGTTAAGTCAGAGGTCAGAGAAGCATCTGCCTTTTTTTTCAGTAAAGTAATCTCAAATTGATATTGGCCGCTGGAATGGCTACAAAATACATCTGTGTTTGGATATCTCTGACTGAGTAAGAAAAACCTCCTGCTCAGGTTGCCTAATGGGACCGAGGGGTGGCAGCCTCCAGTAACTCCTCTAGTGACTCTGCTCCTCCTAGATCAGGCTCGTCCTTCTCCTCTGTCTTTTTCTTCTTAGTGGGCACTTTGCTGAATGAAGGCGTGTCTTCCTGCATCAGCTCTTTGGCCAGGATGTTGGTCACTGCATGACCAGCTCGTCTGTGGTTGGCTGGGAAAGAAAGACACAGAGTGAGTGAGGTCAACAAATAAAGAAAAAAGAAACTAGAAGTCATGTTTATATCATCACAAGTCCATGCAGATATTTCAGTGCATGCCACGAAGTGACAAATCGGATGTAGAACATGTCAGTTAGCCATACAACACCACACCAGCAGCCAGGATACTTAACATTGTTAACTGCAAATGAATAGAGACAACCAGTTCAATTAGTTACTACGCTGACAGCAACAAGTATTTGCCTCCAAGAGCATCGCCAGGCTTGTGTTTTGAGTGATAAAACACAAAATGGATGCTACCATTCTTCCCAATATACACACACTCACGTGCATTACTATGACACACAAACACACAAATGGCTTAACGGTGTGAATTAGTGTGACATCTGGAGCAACTCACTGCTAATGTCAGATTAGACTCAACCTGATCCTGAAAAGGTGGAAAGGATGAGGGAAAGAGAGACGAGGAACAAGGGACATTTAAAGGCAGAGGAAGCGGGACTGATGAGATGAAGGAGTAAAAGCAAGGAGGGAAGGAAAGGGTAACGGAGGACGGAGGGATGAGACACCATGAGGAGCAGGATGATTCATGCGGTGGGAAGATTAAAGAGGCAGGGATGAATGAAAATGAGATGAACATAGATGGACAGACGGAGTGAGAGGAGGAACATAAGAAATGACAAGTAGTAAAATGGACCACAGACAAATAGTGGATGCAGCGAGGAAAGAGTAGAGATGCACAGGGACAGAAAAGAGAAACAGAGCGAGCAAGTGTGACAGATTGTGCCCTGAGGTTTTTTTCTTCTACCTGCTTACTCTGTTATTTCCTCTCCTCCTCCCACACACACATACCAGCACCAGCCTTGCCTTTATCTCTCATTCAATCCCTCTTTCCTTTACCACTTTTCATTCTCCTGTGTGGGAGGACAGCTGTGCAGCAGCAGCCATTTTGAATTATATAGGTCAGTGGGAGATTGTGTTTGCTGTTATTTTATGCCTTGTACATGTTAAGAACGCTTCCCTCCTCAGGCAAAAGAGGTGAGTAAAAAGTTAACATCAGTACAGAACACATTTGTAACAAGCACACATCAATGTAATGTGTTCCCGTGATACTGATGAGAAAAAAAAACAGTTCGTCATGATGCACAACCACAGAAATACACATGCAAATGAACCATGGTAACACAAACTAAAGATTTGAGACATGGTTCTGAGCATCAAAAAAACAACAACAAACAAAAACCAAAAAACCCACAAGTTACCGAACAGGTCTCCAGAACTAGCTGTGACAAAGACACAATTGAGTCTGTGGAGAAAAAGGAGGGGGAGGATTTAGAGTCATGTCACAGTTGACTTGTCTTCTTTATGTGTGAGGCTCAGCTGGACTGATCTGCACAGACAGCTGGGGTGTCAAATTATCACCTCACATACTTTCTTTGGGGAGAGACACAGATCACTCTTCATCTCTTAGAAACACATGGAACACTTCATCTCTTTTTCAGTCAACTCTCACATTCGTCCTACCATATCTATTTCCGTCCCTTTCCAAGCCCCTCCCTTACTCATAAACTAACTAATTAGAAATTATGCAAATGGCCCATAAACCGAGAGAAAGAGTGCGTGTCAGTGTGGGAGTTATTCTGTGTGTATGTGTACTGTGTCGAGCCTGTCCTAAAAAAAATAAATTAAATAATCAAACCCGCAGAGGAGAGCTCTTCAAAGGCTGTCAACCCAGCTCCTCTCCTCTCTCATCCTCCTCCACTCCCTCTTCAGAGAGAAGACCGAGAGAAGGAAGGGAGAGAGGGATAAGAGTCAGGATCAGAGGGTTGTTGCATTGGAAGCAGCATGGGAAAAAGATGAAGTTAGATAGAAACCTGCAGATTAAAGTAATGAGAGGAAAATTCTCACACAATTTTCTCTATATTTAAACATAATTAAAATACATATACAGCCTCAGGAGCAAATATCATCACCTGGTAGACAGCGTTAAATAAGCATGTCAAGTTTGTTTCAATATTTATCACATTACATAGATAACACATCAAATATAAAAAGGGGCTTAAAAGGAGGCTGGCCATGTTCTATATTTTATATATGTAAATCTTTGAAAACAGATTGATAGTAATATATACACTTTGCTTAAAAAATGCAAACTATTTTTATAGTTAATGTAATAGTACAAGTAGAAAAAGTTGAAGAAGAAAAGACAACATCCTTTATTAATCCTGCCATGGGAAATTCAATTGTTTCACTCTGTTGTTATTGTTATTATTAGTATCATCACCATCATAATTCACAGAGGTCCAAAATACACACACGGAAAAACAAGACCTATACACATGCATTAAACACAGGGAGAGATGTCAGAATTAGAGAGCGGCCATGTAGTCAGGCGCTGAACAGTTAGGTTCAGGGCTCAACGGCACTTTCAGCAGTGCCCAGGGGGTACCTCTACAGCTACCAGTCCACACTATGACTGCTCTGTGCTGGATTCGAACCGGTGACCGTCTGGTTCACACGTGAAATCCCCACGGACTGAGCTAGTGCCGCCCCAAACAGGAGTAAATAGTGCATTAATTGGGAACAATAAAAACAAAACACTTATCCTTTAAGTGATTAAAATTTCTGGCCTCACAACCTTGTGATACTGCAAAAGCAGTACAAAAATCACTGGAGTAGCCCTTTAACACGTGGCACTTCAAACATAGGAAATTCTCAGCATGTGTATCGTATCCAGAAACTTACTGTGATGTTGACTAAACGATCCATGCACTTGGCATAAAGCCTGGTGTGTGCAGCAGTAGGAAATGAGACCTAGGGACTCACAACAAAGACTGTTTAGGTCTGTTTACTTGTAGGAGTGAGACTGAATGCACACTAAGGGGCGATCAGCAGCAAAAGAATGTGGTGAAAAGATCATGTGTAACACATTACACTCCAGGAGACGCAATAATGACTGCCTAATGAGGGAAAAATGCTTTGTTGTACTGTATGTGAGTGCTGTACTCATGAGAGGAGAGAATTGGTCGAGAAGGTAACGAGAACTAGCTCTGAATGCCCACCTCTTCTCTGATCCCAAATCATGCCTACTGTACAACTTAATGAAGAAGAGATCTGCATGGTGTGATGCTAATGGTTGACAAAGAAGCAGCCATCTTTATGCTCTCGGTTTATTGTCAGAGCAGCTGCAGCAAAGCCATAGCCACATGACAGCATGGTAACAGTGCCCCGGCTAGCATGATGGTGTATTTGCAGATGCAGGCTGAACCTACATCAGTGACTCCAACGTAGCAGGGACTTATATCACCCTCCTCAGGCCACACTGCGTATCACACTGCTACTCTACACTAGAGGACTGTGGGAAAGAGTGACGTCATCTAGCACCACCACTTGCTTGTGTCTATGGGTTAGTATTGATGTGCAATCTCAACTGGTGCACATCTGTGGCTTTCTGGTCTGTATTGTTTCAGTGGGTGTTAAGTATGCATGTGGCATCACCACTGCATCAGCAGTGGCTTGACTGATCAGTGCTCTCCTATTGGTCTGAATTATCCTGTGTGTGTGAACATCTGTGAAAGCACAGATCTTTGTAGGGGTCTTCTTCTTTTGTTTTAGCAGAGCCTCTGCAGAGCCAGCGTGTGCCTCTATTGTTGCTATCCCCTTTATTTCCATCTTTCTGTTGTGATTGGTTCTTTCTCTTTGCTACTGTGATTGGTTGCTCTGGAAAAGGTCATGACCTAGCAGATGGGTCCTATAGTGAGTGTTTAGACATGTCATTCCTCTACACACGAGTGCCCTTAAATTGCTTTAAACATGTAAACACACAAATTAGCCTAATGTTGCCAAGCTGACAAGTCTGTATTCATACAAAATGGACACAGACAGACCATAATAAACCAATATCTAAAGTAGAGAACCAGAGTGTGATAGTGTTTGAAAGGATATAAGGCTACCTGTCCTCTGGAACCTAGAGTGCTTTTTTGGGTGTATGTATTGGTACGCGAACACCAATGTGTGTCTTTGTATTGGCATGCAAGCATCTGGTGTTTGCGTTTTGTCTGTATGTGTATAAAGGGGGGAAAGACAGACGGAGGGTAGACAGCTGAGGATACGCCTGTAGTCTGCTAATTCTACGTACACAAACAGTGAGCTGAGGTCAAAGGTGATGGGGTATATAGCCTCCGCAGCCTCGTGGCTTTCCATTCAGTAATACTGCTGTGACACAATGAGCATGGCAGCACACTCAATAGGCCCTCAGTAGTCCTTTAACACCAGGTTGGTGACGTTTGCAGTCACCAGCTGTGAGGGGAATAAAGAAAGAGGAGGGGAAAGGAGGGACACAATTCACTTAATGGAGACTCTTACATGCACAACAGCGATCACTAGCTCCAAACTGTTTTATATCAGAATATGGTACATAACCTATCTACAATATATCTGAAAGTTATTCCAAGTAATTTTAACATAAGGTGGTCACAGAAAGTTGGTAGCAGTTAGTGTTATTTTTCAGCCTGTCTTTGTTCAGTGTATGATGTCACACAGGCCTGCCCCACAGCCCTGATAAAATGTTTAAAAAGGAATCTTCTAACCAGTGGTTTTACAAAATGTCACGCAACTTGGGTTTAATAAAAATGTGTGACTTTTCAGTTTCTTTTGACAAGTCACAATCTTGTATGTTGATGGACAATACTAAATACATTTGCAACAGGATGTGAACAGCTGTTGCAAATGAACAGCGCTTGCAACTTTTACAGCTGTAAAAGCTGCAAGTGCGAGGTGGCTGCGTTTCAGTTTCTGGAGCTCTGCCGGTGCCGCTGTGAATTTGCCACGCGCTTCGGACACTGCACAAATATGTTCGTGAAAATATGGAGCCTGTATATCATCCAAAAATGACCATAAAATTAAAAATGGCTGACTTCCTGTTGGGTTTTGGACATCGCTCCAAGAGGCTATTTGGTATGTCTGGACATACATGTGAAACAGAAATTTCATATGTGAAACAGAAATTTCATAGGTGAAACGTGTCACGGGGGTTGCTTCATTAAAGCTCATATCATGTTGCCAGCAGGTGGCGCTATGACTGTTGGTGAATGTCGGCATGTACATGTGTTCAGGGCGGGACTCTTATTAAAAGTGTAAAATTTGGTACAGATCTGAGCTTGCACAGTCAAGTTACAACAACTTCCTGTGTCATGGCGAAGCAGAGGACTTCGCCGCCATGCCGTTAACTGAAAACTCACAAGTTTTACACCATGGCCTCATCAATGTGTTAAGGGTTTTCTGGGACAGTTTTCAAGTTGATACGTCCAACCTGCTAGGAGTAGTACACTACAGTGTAAAATATGTCATTTCCTGTTGCCAGCAGGTGGCGTTATGACTTTGAGTGAATATTTCCAAAAATGACCATTAAATCTAAAATGGCAAACTTCCTCTTGGGTGTCTGGCATCACTCCAAGAGGCTTTTTTTGTACGTCTGGACATGATAAACGTACCACAGAAATTTCATAAACGTTAGTGAAACTTTGTCCAGGGGCTGTTCTGTAGGGGGCGCTAGTGAGCTATATTGACGCGCCCATGCACGAAGCCCATGAAATACAGAATTTGTCGCTATGCCTGAATTATGTGCAATGAGTTTTCGCGTATGTGCAGGTCCCCAAAATTCAGATTACTTTGCAGGAAAAAAAATCCCTTCAGTTTCAATAGGGAATTGACATGTTTTGTGTTTGAGCCCCAAATAGTTAGCAACCAGCATTCGTGGCCCAAATTTGACTTCTTAACTTATCTTCAAATGTTCTTAGGTGAAACTGGAATCATTGTAATGTTATCAGTAAGCAACATGGTGGATGGGGTTAAAACAGAGTATAAATTATATCCTTTGTTAAACATGAAATATCCCTATCGTTTCAACTTGTGCAAACCCATGTTCAACTTTTAAATATATTTGATACCAATAACCGCAAAACAGTTAGATGCATAATAAGCACACTGTTTAATTAGGTTAGGAGAACTATATGAATGAATAAACAGTATCAGATAATTTACTCTTACTCAGAAATAATGGCCAGAAATAATCCTTGTGCATTACTATGACAAACAGTTGTTAATGTCCATAAGAAACTATTTTTACCTGTGATGTGTGTCATGTTTCAATTTTGTGTTGTATTATCTGTAGATACACTGTTGCCACAATAGGCCCCGTTATGAATGGAAATGGGCCACATTATGAATGGAAAGGCCATGGAAAGACTTAAAATGTATTCATAATGGAACTTTAGGTTACTTGCGTAACCCCGGTTCTCAGAGTAGCATGAGTGAGATGTCTCACTATGGGATGCGCCTCCCCGCG
>JAPMOB010045723.1:0-20917 GCA_029875015.1 Lepomis gibbosus | reverse complement strand
CACACACACACACCCCGAGCCCAATCTGGCCTTAGTCGTTAAGACATGTTTCAGCACAGTACCCTCTGGCATGTCCCTGCTGCTTCAGCTCCCTGCTATCTTGATGGTGCTGCTCTCTTCCACTTGAATGTTTGAAAATAAGGGAGGAAAATGCAACAGGAATGACTGTATGCAAGAAGGAGGGGAAAAGAAACATAAAATGAACAGTCAGAGACGGAGAGGGAGCTGAAGTAAACAACATCATTATGACTCTGTTGGCTCTGGCCTTGCGAACTGGTCCAAAGCGTTTGTGCAGATGGCTGTTATGGTTGCTGCTGTAGTGTTTAGACAAGGTAATTATGGCCCGTAGCTACAAACTTAGTCGAGCAGTCTCCCACCCAGTGCGCAGCATTGATGAAGAAGAGGGAGAGACCAGCATCCACGGATCTTCTAGTTTACAATTATGTTTAATGCCTTAGCAGCATTATGGTACAATTACTACGTTTCAGAGTACAGCCATCATCACCAATGTTGCTGATGGCTATGCGCTGAACTCAGTCGATTTCTACTTCTGCATCTACTGCTGCACCAGTTTTTACAGTATCTTTATCTGTGATTTATCGTCGACACAAGTCGATGGAAACATTGACTCACTGACAAGCAAGCAAATGGTGTGTCTACATAGCTTTCAGCCATAGAGAAACACATGCTTTTTCCCAGACAGATGTAGGGCTGGATAGAATGCTAACATTACACAAAAAATGACAACAATCCTCAGAGAGGTTAGAGTGCAGAGGCAGTGAGGAGCAATGCCCTCGCAGCCAGAAGGGCTTTGGTGTCTTTGTCAGAAGTTATTTCACAGACATTGGACTCTCTAACCACGAAGCAAACATGAGTAATGACAAAAAGTATATATATAAATTAGGTTTTATCTAAACTATACAAAAATACAATAATTAACCTGATATTTTCTTCAAGAAATGCTGTGGTAATGTAACTTATTTTTTTTACCAGGGAAAGATGAGGCATATGCAACATCTCACTCGGGGCCAGACTAAGATATTCTTCTGTCTATGGGTCACAATTACCATTCTAACACTCATGTAGCCCCTTGGCATGGGTGGGCAAGTTTAATGTGACTTTTTAATTAACACAGGCCTTTCATGGCTCTGCGTCACATTTCGGCTGCGCTGTTCAGGGTGCATCTTGGTGCCTCTTTCTTAGCCCTCGGCCGCCAGGCAGATGGTCAGTTATTAGCAGTAATTAAAACTCCATCATTGATCATGGTTTGTAATTGTATTTAATTTGAAATGTATTAATGATTAAAAGCTGCAGCTGCATGCTGTGAATGTTAATGGGGATGGGGACCATCAGAGGGACACAAACTGTCAATAGAAACATCTCATAGGGCTCACCCTCTCTGTTACCAGCAGACTATTTCAATTACAGGTAGTCCTGCACATAGCATTGCGTCTGTTTCAGACACAACAGTACTCATTAGCTGAAGCTCATTTCATCACTTCTCATTTGTTTATTTGTGTAGCTCATTTGGAATTAAGGTGGTAAACACATTGTAAACAAAGTTAATATCATTTGGAGGCAAACTGCATGCAATGACATTTTCTGGATCTAATGAAGACAAAATGGTGTCTTTGTTGTGGAGGGGTTCTTGAGGGAGCTGCGAGACCTTACAGAGAATAAAGTAGGTCAGCCGGCTGACATAGGGTGCCTGTGGACATGTTCTTTATGCTGCTACTGCTTTGCACACAGCAGCTTTGCACAGAGAGGAAGGAACCATAGTTAGCATTGGAAACAGCTTGTCATTAGCGGAAAACAGCCTTAAGGTATTTATTTGATCATCTGAGTGGTTCTTGTCCATCACATTGTGGAGTAAAATGGATATTTAAACAACGGTGCTGAATCTGTGACAGTGCAGTGTGCAGTTGTATGATTGTGTACTGTGTGTCTGGGAATTGGCATGCTTCTTGGCAACATACCACATTATTTCCATCTGATTGTAGATAATGTACAATAGTTTGAAACATATTGCAGTATAACATAAAGAGATTATCTGTTTTTACCACAATTTCTTAAATTCTAGATATAATTACCCCTAAACATATGTTTTGCTGGTTATTTGTATCCCAAAGGCTGTCGTTTGTTTTCAATGCAAAATTTGTTTTCATCAGTACTGGGCCAAAATATCAGCCCTGCATTGGCTAGGATTAGTCTAGGTCTTGCTCTCTCTCTCCCTGGATAATAACAAAGATATCTGATTTGGCTTTGTGATGGTTTTATTTAACATAATCTGATCAGCAGAATACAAATATTTAGTAGATTAAAATATGTGAGAAATGGACAGCAAATTCACTTCTAACTTCTTTAAGTCTTCCTGGACCTCATCAGTATGTATTACATGTTGAGGAGTTTGAGCAGCAAGTCAAAAGATTGAAGATGCTACAACAAAATATGTTTTGTTTCCACTGCCAGTGGGAGGAATCATGAACAGGGCTTCTTCTAAGAAGAGACAGACTGACAGCTACAGTTAATGACAGGAAATCTCTCCTACTGCTCAAGCTCTTGTTTATTGATTTGTTGTCAAGAATATAAAGGAATCTGCAGAATCCTAGTTTTATCGTTGACCGCATGAAATGAGTGACAGTCAATTAAAATAGGAATGGGATCCTTGGAGCGACACTCTCCAGATGAAGACTCTGTGTGCCAAGAGCAGCAGTCACCAGAGTTAGCAACAAAACAGATACTTGGACTCTCTCTAGTACTGTAAAAAAGAACTTAATTCCTCAGCTGATGATATACTGGAAATGTATATCTTTGTTCTTATAATTTTGTATTATACTAGTGCTTTTGCCTAGACTAATTTTTCACTAGAGGATTGATGAAGAAATACTTCATGATATTATTTTTTTTCTTATTATTTATATCATGGTAACACTGATTAGTCTTTGTATTAGTCTTAATATTATTGTACTCTGTGCTTATTTTTAGATTTAGATAGACATGGATCAGGGCTGATAACGATCATGTACTTTAATATCATATCATACACAATCCAAACTGTTAGGGAATAATTATATTGTTTTCCGTATTTTTGCAGTTTTATAGAAAGACGCAGTCTGCGCAGGTGGTTTAAATGCTAACACCAACTGTCAACATTCACGCACTTAAAGTGCTCAGCAGTGGAGTTTGGTGAAGGAAGCAAAGTATCCTTTCACCCTTGTGGATTTCTGAGAAGAGGGAAGGCAAACGTAATGCAAGCATTTTCTCGTCTTCTGATATCTCTAACAGCCACATGTTTGTATTGAAAATTATTCGGATTTTTTTCCCTCTCTCAAAACACTTGCTTCTGAAAAGCAGCAATCCCCTTTACAGCCTAGTTCTCTACAGTGCAGCACTAGTGCTTTTGTGTGTCGATAAGAGTTTGTGAGTGCATGCGTCTTTGATCTGCCCTACCGTAGAAGATGTTGACGGTTTAGCGGGGAGATGCCGGTGTTTACTGTTGAGCTTAGATATCGCCCCCCTGCGCACTCCCCATTGAGCGGCTCTGTGTGCTGCTGTACTGTGGTTAGCCCTTTTCAAGCATGTCTCCAAATTCTGTCGACTAGCTTGTTCTCTGTAAAGAGATGGCTTTAAACACAAGCAGGCACATCACGCACATCACAAGAATAAAATGATTCAATGCAAAGTAATACCCCTTGATAATTGAAAAGTGATGAGCCCTTACCAGCAGGCTTTGCAAGGATGCCGGCCAGTGAACTTTGAAAGCCAACACACACACACTCACACACGTAAATCCTTATTTCACACATGGATTTGAATTAATATCTGTTTATACATTGTTTTCCATAATCAAATAGGAAACAATGCATTTGGTGTTTTATTTAGCTTCACATTCTTGATTGACAAAAGTAATTGACAAATTGTGAAACTGAAGCGTAAATTAATGGTTCTGAGTAAAAGTCATTTGATACACAGTGAATGTACAAGAATCCTTCTTAGTCGGCCTGCTGAGATGCATTGACAAGAACAATAGCAGCTCACAAAGACCATTGTAAATTCCTGCTATTTGAATATGACAGCCATTTCTCTCAGTTATTCATGGGCGGGGTCAATACTGTATTGATCTCCATTGGTGATTTCCGTGGGTTCCCTCTTGCACCATGTGACCTTTGGACGACTCAGGCACACACAAAGACAAAGGGCACGCCACAGCAAATGAGATATAGATTTGTTGCAAATGTGCAGAGCATGGCAGGGATTACTGCAGCGTTGTGAATCATATTGTTATAGTTCTCATGTCATTTTTTTTGGTAAGATTACTGACCACCAGTGAATGTGACCTTCACAAGGATAACACAATGAGGGGATCAATTTTAACAGTTTGACAAGTCTGTTGGCTTATCATGATAAATAAAGCCCTGTGTCGACAGTGCAATATATATGGGATCTGTAAAGCTCTCATTATGGTCATGTCAAGGTCCCTTTGAACTTACCAACAGGTAAATAATGTTTGATTTGATGTAGCCATAGTTTCCCACCTTGACCCGTTAACTACTGTCATCAATTAGTGGTGGAAGTCTCAGATACTCTATTTTCCTGCCTTTTGAGTTTTACAGATAAAGAGAGAGAGAAAGAGAGGATGCAGCAAACTTCCTTTGCACTCATTTTTGCTGTGCCCGTGATAATCATTGCAAAGAAGCCTCAGTAGTTAAAAAGTGTGCCCATCTGGTGAGGAAACTGGGACAAAGTGTACTTTAGAGGAAACAGAGGATAACTCTCCTGGCCTTTAGGGCTGGAGCTGGGGAGAGCCAAGTGCTCTGAAATAGTTAGGTAAAGCTTGATGCTTATTTTTTCATTCTTTTTTTATTTTCAGATATTCTTTGGGGAAGTTGCATTTGTGTGGTTGCAAAGGTTGTCAGCAGTGTTCAATACTAATGACATCCAAGCATCAGGAGAGGAGCCCTCAAATTGGTTTTTAAACTTCTAACCCAGTCCTGAACTCCCCCTCTTCCAATGCTTTCCCTGCCCAATCTCCCAGGATTCAGGCCATCCCAGCTCAAGCGTTCAGAGCATCATTATTCTCACATCTCTCATCTAGAGATGTGATCAATAAATCTATGGATTCTGCCCTGACTGGACTCTGGTGTCCACCATCCTCCTATTTTTCCTCTTGTCAATCCACGGGAACACTTATCTGCTGGAACACGCTGATGCATTGTGTGACGCCTTGGCGAATGTTCATTAAGTTGTTTTTCAATGAGAAGCAGGGATCAATAGCAGGCTGTGGTGATTCATGCTTACCCACCCCTATGCATCTGTGCTGATCTCTCCTAAGGATTATCATGCCGGAAGACACAGATAATATGAAGGAGTCAATTAGTAGCTCATGAAAAATAAATGATTATGCAGGTAAAAGCTAAATTTGCTCTTAGAATTTCTCCATTTGCAATTAAAAGTCTCTCATTCAAAGGCATGAATAGCACTGTAGTAATAATCTTGCACATACAATTTTTAAAGTGTTAGTATCAATGAATAATGTATCCTCATATCTTCTAAATGGGATAAGCCTTTAGAACTCACATCTCTTCTTTGTTGTGACTGGCTTGTTATAAGCTCTATAAACAATTTCAGCCTCTGCTGCTATCAAATATCTACACAGAAATATAATGGACAGCTAATTCATAGTCTTGGCAGGCTTAACAGGGTTGTCTCCTCTTATGTTATAAACATAGCACAGACCCAGGGGTTTTGAATCCAAATACCCACATCCTGCGTTTTTTCCTTTTTTTGTTTTTCAAAATTACATTTGAAACATTACCAAGGTGAACCACTTTTGAGGCAGATACTCGCAAGTCTGCCTCACATAACTCAGTTCAGGAATGTTGGTTTGTTAATATAACCTTCTGAGAATCACAGAGAACACATTTTCTTTTTTGGTCAAATAATACAATATTGGCTTGTCTTCATGTGTTCTGCTCACACTTACTCACTACTACTGTTTCATGCATACATTGCCAATAGGATTATTGTTCAGTTATCATTCCAACATTGCTACATCTAAATTGTAATCACAAAGGAATGAATTTAGCAGCAAACGTGTTACATTGCTTCATATCTAAGGGCTTAATTGCAATTTGTAAGAGAAAACGAGCAGCAAAGTATGTAGAACTCTTTATCTGTTGAAAATCAAGACAAATTACTGCAATTTATTACACTAATAAGCTGTGATTTTATAGTGCTTTTATGGCTGCCCACAGTAGATAATGTTAGGTACTATATGTTTTATTGTTGCTGAGTCACAACAGCAAACAACTCCCAATATTTTTCATGGTTAGGTTTGGTGAAAGAACAGTTACTGTATATACTGTTTTCCAGCATTATTTGACTTTGGCTCATTTAATTCCACATTCTACGCAAGTAAGCACATGGTGTACGTGGTTGGAAATACCCTCATTATGGAGAGATGCCAGTTGCAATATGTGTGTTTTTCAGAGAGCATGGTTTACTCCATCTGTCAGATGGTTATGAATCTGGGACAAACTGCTTGCATCACGGTCTGAGGTGCATTCCATGTCACTGTGAGGTGGAGAGTTTGAATCAGGCCACAAACCTTTGGCATATGTCATCTCACTCTCGCTTTCTCCATATTTCCAGTCTCGCCACTGTAAGCTAGCCATGGCAAAAGGCCATGAATATAATCTTCAAAACATGTAATGAATCCCAGTAACATTACTTGTGTATGTCTGTCAAATCAAATCTACGTTGTATGCTTCCAGGATTTGTACTGCACTCATTGACTTGCATACAGTATTTATATTATTTTCTACGTATTTAGGTCATGATACAAAATAGTCATTGATAAAATAGTTTAAGGAATATTAATAAAAACCCTTTAGCTGACTTTCTTCTTGTTTGCATTTTTTTCAATATTATATTGTAAAAGAAATGCACATTACATAATTTTGTCGTTTGCAGCATCATATTAGTGTGGAATTCTTTTTTTTGAAATTATTGGATTAATTCCGTGCATTTTTTTATTTTGGAGAAATGGTCAACAATTTACACTGTTGATACATTCAGGTATGTCTATAGTTTAGTATGATATTATTGTTGGTACACCCACAGACACTGGAAATTGATGTGGCTGAGATGTCCAAGGAGAGATAGTACAAGCTTAGATATAAACATTTCTTTGAGGAAAACATTTATTTTTTCATATTTTTGTTGGTCAGTAATTATTAAGTTATGTTGTATAACAAATGACGCCCACCAAAGATTTGCTCCAATTGCAGCTGGGCCAGAGACGCTCCTCACTTAACCCTGCTGCTGGATCCCGGTGTGATGGGCCAAGGAGGTGGTGATGTATGGCATTATTGAGGATGCTGGAACAGATGGTCCTTCAGTACAGTATAGTGAGCCAGTAGGGTGGAGATCCACAGATTACTCTTTGTCGCTACATTGGCGTGGAACTTCCTAATCTAGTGTAACCGATGACAGAGGACGTCTTCCTCAGCTGCTCTCTCCCAGGGGCTTTTCATTCTCTGCTTCCCTGTATCAATCACCTCAGAGTCAGGCCATTTGATCATGCTACATAGCATTAGCCAAACCTCCCATGGTGTCTCCAACTGTACTACAGTATACTATATGTGGTCTCCTATATAAATCCTATGTCCCTCCCCCACATGGTGAGTTTAAATTTGTGGTTTAACGCTGAATACGACACATGACAGAATGCAAAATGGGAAGAAAGAGAACAGCAGGTGGAAGTTAAAAAAAAGTTCACAGTTAATACTAGTTTCTCTTGAAACCCTTCCATACAATGAAGAAGAAGGACAGGCCATTGTCTGATCAACTCTGCTGAGGTCGTGTTTCCTATTCATGCGCTAATTTGTACATCCCACTTACCTCTGGCTCAGTTTAGCAGGGACAGGAAATGATCAACCTCCTATTGCTAACCCTGTGGGACACTGCTGACCACAGCACTCAGCACTAACCAGCATTACAAAGACATCATTACAAACAACATATGTGTGACTGATGGAGACCAACTGCCTTTGCTCAAAAGAAACATCAACATGGGCAACAGAGAGCACCTTTGAAGCAACATTGTAGTCATGTGACAGTTGCAGAGGCCCTTGGGGGAAGACGAAAATACTCTTAAGTGAAAGGGATGAATGGGAGGAGGTGATTGAATGCTGTCAGAGAAAGGGGGATAGACAGGCAGTATGATGTAATGCTCTGTCAATTTATGGATCTGGCTTTAATGGAAAAGCTTGATTTTCTTTTTTTTATCTCACCGTCAGGGTAACCATACAAATAGCTGTTTTTAACTGTGATTACACTTTTGTATCAGTGACATTTTTATGTGTTGCCTTCTTGCCTTTTGCAGGTGGATTTTTAAGATTTATGAGCTGTTGTTCATCTTGAGGAATCTTGTTCATCATGAGTAGATATTGACTCTCAGACTCTCAATGCCAGCGGAGTTAATAGGGCTTTTGCACTGCCACTTGAGAGGGCTGTCATTTTGTAAATAATTTTAAGTAGCTGACATCTGATAAAATGTATTATTAGGCCGGTCTCCAGTGACAAAGACTTGTGTTAATTTTCAATCTTTGCCTATATTGACAATACCAACTTTATACTTTAAAGGAACGTTTACAGTAGTTCATATTGATACATTGCGACAGATATGTTTAGCTTATTCAGATATGTGGGCTTTGTGTTTGTACCTGCTTGCATCTGCTCTTGCGAAAACACAATGCTATTAGAAAATTAATATTTTGTCTCAGTGCAGTTTTCTGGCCTCAATCAATGAAGTCTTTTTCTGGAATCACTCAGCGTATTGGAAATGTCAAATCCATCTTGGCGGCCTCTGTAATGACTAGAGGGGTGCTGCCTTTAAGTCATTCATTTTGTTTTATTGACCATTGGATTCCATAAGGAAAATCACACACTGAGGCTTCAGTCACATGTAAATGAAACACGGTGGACCTTGAATATATTGCTAGAGGTCCTTCAAGAGTCATAGCCATAGAGATTATTTGGAAATGGCTGAGCTAAATTACATCAACAGCGATGTCATGCAACGGCCGTATAAAGTTGGTTTTGCACAGAAATAATTTAAATGTCTCCTTCCTGCAATTTTCAACTTGGATTTCTGCTTTGAAGCAACCATTTGAACATATTCTGGGACTTGAATCTCTACTCCCTCATGTTACACAGAAGTCAGAGAGCCCAAATGTTAACTAAGTCCCTGCAGTATCTCTGCTATCCTTCCTGAATGGGGTTCTGTAAGACACAAGGAAAGAAGGCAATATAAGTAGTTATTACCTTGTGAAAACAAATTACAGTAACATAGCTGTTTTTAAATGTAGATATCAATGCGGCTAAACCAGTTTCTTTGATGTCCGTAAAATACTTGTGGGGTCTACCTTTTATTTAACAGAGAAGCTCTATTATCAGCGATTCACATGTGGGCCTTCTTTCCACAGAGGCATGATTAAAAGTAAATATACTTAAGTGCCCCCTGGGCCAAGGACTTCATTGGACCAAGGGGTACACTTTCTAAAGCTCACTGTTGGACCAGCATATGGTTTAGGCATGTGGAGAAAAGAAAAGCTGTGCACACAATGAAAGCGTTGGGTAATTCCATTTGCAATTGGACGTAACACTTTGCAACAAGATACATGGGCAGAGAGTGGATTGAGTGTGTATTCAGTAATAATCCTGGAGAAGGGGAGGGCAAGAGGACTCAAGCTGTGCAATTACCTGAAGAAAGAAACAACACACCACTCTTCACATCTGCACAAAACAGCACAGTTATTTCTTGATTTCCTAATTCTGCTCTGAAAGAGGACTTTCCTTCTTGCTGAATCATTGCTGTGACGCTTCCAGCTGTATGCCAGAGAGGTGATCTGATATTTTGTATGTATGTTGACTGAGTTATGCTTTATTTAGCTGAAATCACACTTTTGTTTGAGGGGAGTTTTTGTAGCTTTTACTGCTCAGCCAGCAATGCGTCAGGTATACAACTGCATTGTCGTTTGCCTCTTTCAGTGACCCTGTTTTCTGTAGCCTGAGGCGATACCCAGGCTGTCCCTTAGATTTGATTTTGCCACAAAGGAGTCTGGTCAGGAAACTTGGGCCCAGAGGGGAAGAAGGCAGCGAGGCCTAATGATGAGAGCAGGGGATTTGTGGCCTGCACTATCAACCCCTACCCCCCATCCCCACCCCCACCCCACACACGCATCTCTGTGTAGCAGCACGGTGACAGTGGGAAGGCCCTTGAGTGTCAACCCAGTTGTCTCTGAAGTCTGTCTACAGAGCCATGGATACTGTATACAGGTCAACATGGCGCCTGAAGTCTCCCTCATGATGCATGCTCTTCATCAACCAAAACTGAATCTGTATAGAAGATGGTCATTATGATATAAGACAGGAGCTGCATTCAAAAGTATCATTTGTACATACAGTAGTCCAAAATTTTAAATATCTGCCATTATAAATATACACATACAAAATGTACTAACAGTGACAGCATATACTATCATGCATTGCATTTCCCATCCAAACAGAATTTTATATTATCAGTTTCAGCCTGGCAAACACAGCCTAGGTACTTGTTATAGTCATGAAGTAACTAGGAGTTACTCAGTTACTCACTACTTAGTATGTTGTATCACTTTACGACGGGATGCACAAAAGAGTAACTAACGAGAAAGGAATTAGTCATTAATAGGTTTGTGCTGCTCAGCAGCTTTCACAGTTAAACAGGAACAACTCATGAAGAAAGTGGTCAATATGGCGACTCACAGATAATAACGGACTACTTATTATTATTATTTATTATTCGGTCATTTCTCACTCAATCCTCACTCATTCCTTAGCAAGGAAAACAATCTGCCTGATTTAGTAAAGCTTAGGCTGAATATTGTTTCATATATAATACTGCAGTAATAAAACAGACAGCACAACATGAGTAATTTGTATGTTAATCTTGTGCTGCCAAGAGGCCAAGTCTATTCATATGGCATATAATACATTTTTACAGGGCATTTCACCAACCCTCTCAGGGTTTAGATATTACTTATGCAGCATATGTGGGCTGGATGTGTAGGTTTTTCCTTCTTTTGACTAAGCTTTCATGTTCAAAAGTTGAAATGGCATTATCCATGTTGTTTAAATACCTAAATTATACCTTATATTCCCATGGTTGAATTAAGCACTTATTTTTCTCTGTGGTGGGTTTGTACTAGTTAGCAGGCAAGACCGGGCGAGAATTCTTTGTTTCACATCACTGTCACTCTTATTCCTTCTGGGCAACTTGACAGCATCTTAGTGTCAGGATTTTGAGAGTCCCTAGCTTTTAACCATCTTAGCTGACAATTCCTGCATTTCTTGACAGCTCAAATTCATTCATTCCATTGCCATGTGCCTACCCCTTAACTCTTCCCTTTCCATTCCTTTTCTTCTCTTACATGGTTATGCCTTTCTGTATTCCACAATCAATTATCTTTAATGTCATTTGATGAGTAAAATGAGTCATGTAAAAAAATGTTGAGTCACTTCCAGTTTTTAATGTCATTTCATCTAATTCCCACTGGAAGGAGTTCAAGTTTCTGCTGTCACCAAGAAGGGTCAAGGCGGGATTTGGAAAATGGCAGGCGTGGAAGCATTATTATGATTAAGTGTTTAGAGAAGCTGTCCTGCCTATCTGTGCACTAGAGTCTTAATACAGGCTTTGGCTGTTAGTATTATGTCTGCACCAAAGGACTTGCTTGGCACCAGGAACAAGTAGCCACTGCTGGTAATGTGTAATGGTGAGAACATACTCTCCCTCTTTTCACCTCAGCTTGGTTCAGCCGCTGACACTTTTTTGTCCATTGTTAAAAGCTCTGAGCCTCACTTTCTCCGGCTCTGCAGGTGCATAATATTCATTGATGGTACAGGAATAGTATTTTGAATAAAGCCTTCAAAATGGAATGCCATGTGGTGTCAATATTGCCTTTCTGGTGCAGAGGAGAGAGTGTGAGATTCCCTGCAGATCCACGTCTAATTGGCTCGCCTCATAGTTTGTCGAGTCCTGTCCTATGGCTGTTCTTCAGTGCCCATTCACACCTTTCCCCAGTATCCCTGCAGGTGGAGTGTGAAATCCATTTGTTTCAAGGTAGGAACCAAAGCGTTCTCTGCCCCGTGACAGACCATTTTATCTGCAGCTACAGACAGTCCCTATTGAGCTAAACATGTATAACTCAACGGTATACGTCAGGCGGCTAATAGCGAGTCATTAGAGAAACTTCATCCCGAAACCATAGCAAGTGTTTCTGCCTTGGTGCAACGGCCACCCATTGTTCCACATTGTTCAGGTAATAAGCAGACAATTACAGGTTCAACTAAGCATCAGCAGGGGTCATGAATCGTGAAGTCACATCATGTCGAACTGGTTCAACCTGGGCAGTGCAAAATTAACCCCTTAAGAGGCATGTTTAATAGCGTAGCTTCCATTGTGTGCTTTAGCTTTTAAGGAGCTTCACCACTGGAAGTGACATAAATAGGTCTTTACCCAACAGTGAAGAAGGGGCACTTAAGCTGTGTTCTGTTCTTATGGCATGGTTAATGACTGACCTTTTGAAACAGTGTACAGGGATAGCCCTGAGGAATGAGTCTGCCATCTAGAACCACTGATAACCTGCAAGCTGACCTTGGCTGCAGGCAAACACCAGGTTTGTTTGCGACTCTTTATAATAGCCACGACCATTAGCATGTTCTGAAGGCATTTGGGATCTGCCATTGCTCAGAGGCTCTGTGTGGAGATTTAGTGCCTAGTGCCACAAAGTTTACTTCCTGACTGAGAAATAGTACAGGCCTAATGAGAATGAGGAATTCAAAATGCTAAATCACCACAGTTCGGGCACCACCTGTCTCTGGTGTGCCCCGGTAATTATCTTGCATCACTACTTTCTCATTTCTGCCCACCGCGATGACATTAGCATAGAACAGGAATGGCTCTGCATTCGCTAGATGAGGCACTTGGCTGATTGCACGCCTGTCCTGACCCCCATGTCCAACACACAACTAGCGGAAGCTCTCCAGATCATAATGAACCCATAGGATGTTTTCTGGCTTCTCACAAATAAACAAAGGGCTCAAATGTTAGACTTTGTATAAATTAGCATTAATGACTTCATTATGTTTCTGGACACTGTTCTGTTCTCACAATCAGCACTTCATTAACTGGACACTTAATTGAAGTTCCTGTTCTGTTTAAAAGGTAGTTTGACAAGTTGTACAAGTGAACACCTGGCCCCATTTAGAGCAAACATATCGGATGAATGTTTATGAGCACCATGTGTCAAACTTAATCTGCTTGAACTGAGGTAAAGTCTTAAAGCCGTATTTAAAACATGTTTTATAATATTATAATTTTTGTTATGTTTACTTCAGCGTTTTGTGCGTGTTCAAGCTATGCTTCAATGTGCTGTTGGTATTCTTTAAGTAGCCTAAGGCACAAGGAGTTGCTTGAAGACTGACTGAAATTGCAGATTAGATTTACTGTCTTTAAAATATATATATGTATGTTTGTATATATATTTAAAAATGTTTCATGAACTTGCAAGTTGTGTAAAATTAGCTGGGGTGCTCTATTCACTGCTTAATACCATTATATCATGTATGTCTATTGTGTTTGTCTGTTTGAATGTCCATTCTCTGCTTTAGAATAGAAAAATGGATGAATAAAGACCATGAAGTAGATAGGCATAGGGACTGTCATTAAAGATATTTCAGTGCTGGCCGCCTTGCTTTACAGCCTGTCGTCGCTGTTTGCATTTCCTGTCCATATTAGGAAGTTGTCAATCTCAAGCCACTGTGAAACAAATCACCTGAGATGGTGAGACAGCGGAGGTGCAGATGAGACAGCTGATTATAGAAACACCTGTGATCAGAATACATTATTTGACAGGATTTATAAATAGTGTAGTAGATGAGTAGTGGTACAGTTCAGCACACCATCATGTGTCTAAAATTATGTCATAGTAAAGTGAACTTTTAAGGTCATCTATAAATAATCATCTAGAGTGGTACGTACTGTAACATCTTTTTCTCCCTCTTTGTTCCAGTTAATTGTAAAATAAATATTAAAATTCCTGTTGATATGGGATTATTGGCACAACTGCCAAGACAATTAATGTGTGTCTTATTCAGAGTTACCTGGACATTTTTTGGCCTCTTTAGTCTTTCCATGGTCTGAGTTCTGTCACATGTGCCCTAGGGACTTGGACCTAATAGCCTTTATCGATTCAGGCAATAGCCATATGAAAGCCTGCTTTTCACAGGTCTCATTTTAATGTGGCTTTTGCACCCATGCCCGCCAAACTGTCAATTGGTTTCTGCTTCTTTATGGAGCTGTAGGGGTGAGTTAGTTAATGATATCACCACAGTGTGAAGATTAGAACTCAATTATCTGCCTGTGCCATGGACCCGAGTTCTGGCCCAACATATTAATCATATTTCTTGATAGAGTTGCAGTAAGGTGGAAAAGCAGCTCACATCCACATGAAAAAAGAAATACTGTGCAGGGAAGAATATATGCTAGAGAAGAAAAACTTTCTTTTTCCACTCTTCTGTATTTAGAATATTTTACTCAATGCAAAAAAATCTTGCTTAAAATTTTGTATACATGCTGCCATTCCTTAGTTCTTTAGCCCTGTCTTTTGCAGTTTAGGCTATAGGATCAAAGCTTTAAATTGTGTAAGTCTTCTCAAAAACCTGTGTGAACTAATTGAGCCCCGTGGTCCAGATATAAAGTTCCATTTTAATATTCAAATCACTAAACTGTCCTGAGGCTCCTCATATTGTTCATTCATGTTAAAGTTGTGCTTTGAAAAGAGTCTGAGAATAGACATGCACTACTTTTCAAAGCAAGCTTAAAAAGCACTTGCTCAGACAGACTAAATGGTAACATTTGCACTGTGCCAGGGGATGCACTTATTGTGGATGTTTTCCAGTAACACTGCAAAAAAATCTATTTTTTTTACCAGTCATTTACAGTTAGACTACTTTTGACTTCCGAAAGTATATTTTCTTCAACAAAGATAAATCTCTGCTATTGGGGTGAAATAATAATTGAATCTGCTTTCAATACAAATCGAGCTTTTTTGAGAATTCAGCAGGATGAAATGTCTTTTTTTTTTGCAACGGGAGCAACGTGACTTATCCTGTCTGTCTTCAAGATAGTGGCTCTCGTTTGTTTAAAAAAAACCTGAATCCTGCAAAACTGGGAACAAGTACAATTAACTCACCCTACTGGCAAATTGTTCTCTTATCGTGAAGAAAATTTCGTTTAATGGCAAAATATTGCATTAAGTGTGTTGTTAAGATGTTTTTTGCATTTAATACTGATTGACATAATAATAAGCTATGGTTATGACAAGAAACCATTTAGCAATTCTATATAATTGCACCACTTGTTTCTTGCAACTAAATGTTGCAGAAACATTAATTTAGTGGTTTAAAAGATAACATATATTTTATATAGCTTTTAAATTTCTACCAGATTTTTGCACAATAATAATATATAATATAGTTATATAAGTTTTTTATTTCCATTATAGCTTTATTACTGTTTCTCATTCCAGCTCTACAGATGCCTTTGTTTTGCATCCACCTTGTTTTTTCCTTTAATCGTGAAGGATCATGTAGAACACCTTTATATCTTCTGAAGGTCAGTAGATGTAGCAGTCTCCACTCAGTCTGTCTAATAGAGGTATGTTTCATCAGAGCACTCCTGTGCTTCCTGCGAGGCACATACAAGTTGTGCTTTTGATGTGGTTTTCTTTTGAGAAAAATACAAAACTGGTGATAGTAATGACATCGCCCGCAGTCTGCTGCAGACGCTGATTGAAGAGTCTATTTTGGCTTCAGGAGTTCTGTCAGTGGGACGCACGCTCCTGGACCAGGTCACTGTGATCTCTCTGGCAGCCGCTGGAGCTCACAAACAGGCCCCCCTCCCATTCCTCCACCACATGTCCTGGTAGAGGGATGTAAGTCCCCAAGGGAGGCTTCTTCCCAGCCAGATGCCAGCCAACGCTGCCTCCTACTGCTGCAGCACCTTCATTAACATACTGACAGACCTGACAAGGATAAGAGAGCTTCATAAAGCAATCATCCCACTCTAGACACTAACAGAATTGCTTCTGTTGGGCCTCAACACTTCCAGTATTACATTACTTTTTCTGATGTTTTCTTTCTAATGTGTCCGCTCTGCCTCCCTGCCTCTCTGGCTGTGATGAGATCAGACCGGAAAATCAATAAAGAAAACATTTTGGTCTGACAGTGACATGAAACACCCAAACTCATGCACGTCTTTAAAAGTGCCAGTTGTCAGAAGAGCTTTGGTTGATAAAGTAGCTGTTTTTTTATTTGCTTTTTGGAAGAACAAGTCTTGTGTGGCCAATCACAGTGGCTGTATCAGTCACAGATCATGATGTTTATGTCAAATTCACATTGATTGCATTTCAGACATTATATAAGAAATTTAGTGTTTTAAGAGCAATACAACACTTCAAGTACAATGCATGACAAGAACAAATACACCTTGACAATTACGTTATGTTTTCCATACATGCCGCTCTCTACATCCAGTGCGTGCCAGACCATCCATACCATGTTCTGTTGACAATGTTTATTTGTTTTTGTTCTGCCAGTTTGTTAAATCACACACCAAGAATTAAAATGCTCTGACTGATTAGCATTTTGTCGTGTTCTAACAGGTGTGCAGTGTAGTGCAGTGCAGTGTTACCAACAAAGAAAGAAAAGCTTCCCACCCACACAACAGGGTGACTTTCACCCCACGTTGCTTTGAAGTCAGATTCAAAGCATAAAACACAGAGGTTGGAAAAAAGACAAGGGAGTGATTTCCCCTATTTTTTAACCATCTTTTCTCTTTGTGGTCAGCGCAAGTCCACTTTTCATCACAAAGGCACTTTTGTCTCTCTCAGTGTAAAACAATATGGATTTGTATCAACGGCATGGTGTGGGTTTTGATTTAGGATTTGGTAACTGTTCAGAAAATTGTGATTATTTCAATACAACATATTACTTTTTCTAAATTAAGTGATATAAATGTGAGCCTTACATACTTGTTTACATACACTGTCCAGTTTAAATTTTGCCTGACCATATAGCACTCGCATGGTGGTAGTTTATATTCAGCTGAGTGCCTCTGTGTCAGGAGGTGAGGACAGTAAGAGGTTTGTCAGAAGGAGAGCACCTGTAAATAATTTAACTAGTCGGGGAGTAAAGGGTCATGGGTCCTGCATATTTTGGAAGATTCTGAAGGCACTGTCGGGGCAAACTGTATACTTCCATACCACCAGTGAAGACACACACAGATTTGGGTTTTTTATTTTACTTATAAAAACAGAACAGATCATCCATTCATGAATGAATTGATCGATCATGTTGGCATAACTGCAGGTTGGAGTAAGATTTACATTTCACATATTCCCATGTAAGTGTGTATCTTCAAGCATCTTTTTTTCATGAGAGAAAAGCTCTTACAAACTAAATAGTGTTCAGCATTTTGTACGCTGCCTCCAATTTCTTATTGATGCAAAAGCACTGATGAAAAAGCATTATCCAAGTAATTACTTTAGATATACAGCTTTAATAAACATACTGCTGCTTTGTTAGTGTTGCAGAAGGCCTTTTGAAGGCTATTATTAGACAGCTATAGTCTACATTAGTGGCATCTGTTATTCCCATGCTCTTGTGCTACTATCTGTGCAGGCTAATAAATCACATAGCAGTCTACAGCATCGTGCCACAGGCGGGGGTATAACAACAGCAGTGTTGATACAGACACACCTATGTAGCAAGCCCCAGCTCCCTATGATCTCTTTCATTTCACTCCACACCTCTACCCTGCAGCACTCAGGCTTACACAGAGGACACTATCAAAGCATCAGCCACATAAAAGGAGACGAGCGCAAGCACATATATTTAGGAAATGCTGCAGTGTTCAGAGCTGTGGCAAATTGGTATTGTTACAGTTCCTCATTTTAGTCTGCTCTGCTTCACTGTGCCATTGCATTACCCCGGTGGACTTTGATGGTGGAAAAGAAAGGATGAGGTTAGGATTAGTTTAATGCTACTAATTAACAAACCAGCAGAGGAGAGGAGCGTACTATGTGGTGCTGGATGTCATGCAGACCTTCAGCACCTCAGCTGCTGTTAATTACCTCTGGCGTTTCCCTATCTCTCCCAGGAATGGACGGGGCCTGCATCTCTTGAGCCGCTGCCTGCATGGTCATTAGAAAGAATAGATTTAGCCCAACCAACTGGTAGCACATGTGCTGTTTTTCCTGTTGCCTGTCAGGATTAAGGCAAGTGTCAGTCTTACGGTGAACAGTTTGAAAGTGAAAAAAGACACCGCTAAAGATTTTTCTTTCCACATTGCAGATTTTTTTAAAATCACTATAATCACACACTTGCAAGTAATGTGAAGTAATTTTGACAGAGAATGCCTCTATGTCCATTATTCTCAACTTCCTCTATTTTAGTGCCAGGCATGACATTAAGTCCATCTCTATCAACGTCCCTCACATTTATTAAATGGATGATCTATCAAGCGTTTGATATCCAATTAAGATAGCAATTGCATGGGACTTATCAGATGAATAGTGTTAAGAAGTCAGCCTTTCCATTGTACAATAAGTGGAAACAGCAGCAGCATACTTTTGTATTATCCAACAGTGCTGAGTCCTGTTATGCAGTTGTTCTTCTATGTTAGAGGCTGTAATGCTACTTCTTCTCTCCCACTGGTTGACCAAATGGAACCAGAATTTCCTCCATCTATCCTAAACAACCACACTCCTATCTCCAAAGGCAACAGACTACTGCTTATATAACTATAAAAAAACTTTTTTGCTGGAGTATGTTTCTACATGAAAATATGACAGTGATATGCTTCAGTTGGTATCTCTTTCAGCGTGTGTTGCATCAACTGGTGCTAATTACCAGTAGTTGTTAATAGCTACCATATTGTTTGTTAAAGTCAAGACTTTAAAATAGAGTGTTTGTGCTAATTGGTGGTTGAGGCATTTGCATCTGTTTCTAAGCCTCATCTGTTGTGCCAAGAAAAGGAGCATCTGACTTTAAAAAATGTTTTGCACAACTTTCTAATCGCCACGTTCAGAATTTTTCTTTAAAGGTGTAAAACATCCTGCCAGTGTTTCAACGCTTTGACTCATATTTCTATGGCAATGAATTCTCTGCATGCTGACCTCCAGAGAATACTGTGTGGCCAGAGGGCCTAATCCAGTTACAGTGTGTGTGTGTGTGTGCACCAACCGTACTTCATCACAGGCAACAGTATCTAGCTCTCCTCAGGCTGTGAGACCACACTCTTGAGAAAAGATACCTCCGAGCCCTAGTGTAGTCTTGGATCACGTTGTCCTAATCCATTCCAAAGCGTAACTACTACATCCTCAGAAAACAAAACTTGCCCTTGGCCAGGGCTGTGGGGAAGCACACACCTGTCTTCCTTGGTATGGTCTTTTTTTCTCTCTCGCATGTTTCCAGGAGGGAGAACTAAATATCCTTGAGTCTCCCAGTCTGCCTTGTAGAATGGATTCAACACTGATTCAAAACTGAGTTAATCTTTCTTGTGCCTGTAAACCACAGAAGCAAATGTTGATTATGTTAGGAACGATTTTATGAATTAAATACTGTTGTCAGCGATTTTACATAACTTGATGTTGTGAGTGTTAAACACGTGTAAATGAGAAAGCTTTGCAGATTAATCTGCTACTACAGTAAAGGCTGGCATGGCTGATCACCAGTGTTGGTGTAAATCTTCAAAGCGGATGTGTTTCGTGTCCTCAGCAGTGGTTTTTTATATACATTTAGATGAAATACATTCTGCTTAGTCTTGCTCTCCCCGTTCATAACTTATTTAGCACTGTTTGTGCTTTAGAATGTAACCTCCATAAAAAAATCTGAAAATTGGTTTTATTTCACTGATTCAATGCTTTCTTCTAAGCTAATACCACCCCCTCTCTTCATTCACTCTCTAGTTTGCTCTACCGCCCCTGCTCGCACTGTCTCTCGCTCTGTTGCTTTTTGAGCCAGGGAGGAGGGGTCTGTTTTGAATTGTGTTTTTACAAAGTCCAGCTGACAAATCCTACACATTATTCCTTTAAGTTTAACCTTTAATATATTAGCATTGCCCCGAACCAGACCTCACAAAATAAAGAGCAACTTGTGTTAAGTGCAGCACACAATTTAGTAAATATTTAGTACTTAATGTCTTTATAACTACTGGTCCTATATTTCTGAACACATTGTTACATTCTCATTGACCACACTTGCAACATATTGACTTTTGCTATTGAATGTTCTTGCCAGTGTAACACAGCAATCAGTGTGCTGAGTCCCCAGCCCCTATTTAAATCCAAGGCTGGTTTCAGGTGACAGGAAACTATTGGAAATTAAGGGCAAAAAGTCTGATTATTCTACCATCTGTGATGAATTTAACGCTTATAACAGTGGACATTGATCTCAGTGTCTCTGCAGGCCAGACACTGTGGGGTAGATGGTACTCAATCAGATAGGCTCATTTTGGGATTTGTTTTCCCTCCCTCGGGCATCTGGTGCCAATTTTCAGACGGGTTTGGACCAAATTGTAGCTGGAATGTGGATCATCATTCAGTGCACTTATCTAGCAAGTCATGTCCTAAAAAACAACATGTACAATAAATACTGAAAGGTTTCCCACCTGAGCTTGTTTAAAACATTGTTCTAATGTTCAGTATGGTTTACACACTCAATAAACACTTCACAATAAACTAGGGGTGGGCATAGATTAATTTTTTTAATCTAGATTAATCTAGATTAATTTTGAAATTAATCTAGATTAATC
>JAPMOB010045718.1:0-12161 GCA_029875015.1 Lepomis gibbosus | reverse complement strand
CACACACACACACTCCCAACTTCCCACCATCCCCACTTTAACCCCCAAAATCCCCCAACAGAGGCCTCTATCAGGGATACACAGGTCAGAGCTTCAGTTTAAAATCCCAAGATCCATGTTTCAATCTGTATCTTCTTTCATTGAATGTATTGTTTTACAATAATTGTTCTTTGTGAACTTATTGACAAGTATTTTGATATTTTAATTTATTGTTTAAGTCAAGCCCAGACCCCAGGTAACCACAGTTCGGCTTATTTTCCAACTGCTGAAGGATTGGAAACCACTGGTTTCAGTCACATATCAAGAAAAAAAAACATTATTTTGATTTCAGCTCAGTATTTTATGCCTTATACAGTTAATGTCTTTGTAAACTAGATGTCTTTTGGTTTTAAATGATTGGTCTGACTAAACAGTTTGAAGAAAATGCCTTTTTTCTGACATTTTACAAATGTCAGTAGTTTGACTTGTGCTCTTAAGCTGCTAAAACTACAGAAAATCTGCTTGACAAAACAGTAAGTAAGTAAGTATATAAACAATGCCGGTCCTTAACCAGACACCTACAAAATTAAAAGCATGTGTATCAAACAGTTTTCTATTTAACTGATATAACCCTATTTATATAATCTTCAACAATAAAACCAATTAAAATTAGGACACTGTGAATTAAAATTGTAACCATAAGTGTAGTCTTCATGATTACTAATTTAAACTGAGCCTCAAAAAGGTGAAAAAATACAGAATCCTCCACCTTCACCATGGGATACAAACCTCAAAACTGTCCAATAAACTCAAACTAAGTGACCCGTTTCCACTGCAAACATCTATTGTTCTGTGGAGGCAAATCAAAACCATGTTTCTGGGTTGTAAAAGCAGTGGACCTCACTCAGCTCAAATTAAAGTAGCTGAACCAACAGGAATGTTAACATTGTTGTGCTTGAACCAGAGTCCAGGCAGAATAAAATCGCAGAATAACTTAACAGGGAGAGGTGCACAGAAAGTGAATTGGCTGTCAACTCGAATCTGAAGTCTCTGTGTGCGGGACAACTTTACTGTTTCCGGCAGGACATCTCTGCAGCACACATGGACTGCTTGTGAAGTTTTAGATTTGTCCTTTGTGTGTGTGTGTGTGTGTAACTAGTGTCTGGATCAAGTCCAGCCCAGTGGAGTCAGTTTGTAAGTGCTACACGAGCCACATGTTTGAGCCAAAACTTCCAGCCTCCCTGCAACAGAACCCCCCCTGGAGATCAGTAACTCTCACTGGGATGTATCGATCTCCTACTCTGGGGCTGCATGCTGACAGACTGAAATTCATCTGATGTACAAATCAAACTCAGACCGTGGCAGCCTACAGGAGAAAGTACAAAAAGCAGGATAGATGGCACAATAAAGCAGGCATTAAACCTTCCTCTCTAACAGCATGAACGCTGTCTTGATTTTTTTGAGAATCTGGTACCAGGCTTTACAACAAAAACCTCAAGATGGAGAGAGTACCCTACACATGCATCTGTCTGATCAGTTATGATACAGAATGTTGCTTCCTGGTTAAAAGCTGAAAGAAAGGCTGCAAAAGCCACAGAAACAATCATGATACAACAATGTTCCAGCTGTATGTGTAGAGGTTTTATTTTGAGCTATGCTGAATAAGACAATTACAACAAGCAACATACTGAACTTTGAAACCAAGACTCAACTGAAGATAGTCATAAGTGGTACTTTAAATTCACAGCCTTATGAACCATCAGGCAGTCTGAACAAACTATGTAGTTTGTTCTTTTCTCTTTAGTCAGACTATGACGAGAAAAGCAGTGGTATTCCTTCTCTTCTCGGACTCAGATACCTCAATTCAGGGTATCTGCAAAGTACTACTCTAATATCAGTCTTTCCCCCCACATTTCCTCACTGAATGGAAATTAATGGACTGAATTTTTATGTAAGATAAATGGTATATAAGGCCACTAAAAAAAGTTAGTTAAGGCACCAAAACCAGTCAAATTCTGAACATGAGTAAGAAAAGGGTTCCTGAAGAAGGCCTCATGGCAGCGCTGGATGCCAGATCAGTTTTAGCAGCTCCATTTGGTCCATGTCTATGAATGTGAACTCACAGTGAAGGGATAAGTGTAATAAGAGGAGATTATTCCATGCGGGCGAGCTGTAACTCACTTTATGGGATTTGACTGGATGAGGAGAGCAGGCACTGAGGTCCAGCTCTGTAATATCCAGTTATAAACTGACGCAGCATGAAGGGCTCCGCTCCGTAGCTCTAACCTCCTCCATGTTGGCACCAGACGCTCTATGATGTTAACATTTGGGATTTGGGGCAAAAACTGGGCTTGTAAATTTCAGATCTCTGAGTGAGAGTGTGCCAGTTTCAGTATATTGACCTGTCTGTTTTCTACATCAGCCCAACATTCAGCTATTAAAATTAGCTGCTAACTACGAGGAGCGCTCAAACAAGACATGCAGACGCACACGCGCACACACACCTAAAAACACATCCTTGTGCAAATGTGCACACATAGTCTGGCAGTCAAAGAGTTGAAGTCTTACTAAAACTGGTCAAAAAACACCCGAATAGAGCCAGACCAATTCTGGATTTTGAAGGCACATATTGATATTTTTACTTGTTTTAAAACGATAACCTGATAGCAATATATTGGCCAATTTTTTGACACAGAAAACAAACTGATACCCGACCTGTGACAGATTTGTAGAGACATTTCACACAATAAACTTTTCTTCTCAAAGACACCAGGGACAGCATTTTTTAGATTCCACATAATAGAATATATAGAATATATTTACTTTGAGAGTACATTTCATCAGCAAGCCAAACACAACAACAACAACAAACATTTACTTCTGTTGTTGTACAGTTTGATAACAGCTCCAGTAAGTTTCTATATTAGTGCCTAATTATATATTTTTAGGGCGTAAGTATCTTTATTAGCTGGAACGACAGCTACTTTAAAGCTGAGTATGATGCTTTAGTTTGTCTTAGAAATGTCTACAAATGTCTGTTTCGATAAAATAACCTTTTTAAAAAATGGGGAATGTAAGCTAGACAGACATGTATGGAATATACTTTCATTGTGCCTTTAAAGGGGAACTGCATGTCACACATATGTTGATATTTAAAATGTTTGTGAATCCATTTCTATGAAACTAATTAAAATATTGGATTAATTTTGTGTCTCTTTCCCAAAAACCATACATGAACATCCTGAAGTCATGAAGCCTCATAAGACACACACACACACACACGCCCTGGTCATCCACAGGACAACAAAACCCTGAAGCATTCCAGAGGAGGTGGGAGTGGAGAGGTTGGAGGGCGGAGGGGGAGGAGGGATGTTAAATTGGTGACTTGGAAGGCAGAGCATTTCCAGAAGCGAAGCGGACAACCTGTGGTTGGGGTTGAATTCTTTCCCTCTCCGGTTCTTTTTAGAAATAGTGGAGAAAACGGCAAACACAGACCCCTCCATTCAGAGTAATTTATCCCCATGGCCAGGCCTTCTTTACCGGCTGCAATAGCCCCCTTCCGGGGCTGCCCAGCAGGATTCCTGCAAGTGGCGTGTGAAACTCTCCTGTCTCCTTCAGCTCAAAAGGGAAGGATGAACAATGGACCTCGCCAGGCGCTGGCTCTGAACAATCCCTCTCTCCGCTTCGCTCTCTGCTTTACTTTCTCTGTCTCTAAAAGCAACCACAAGCTATTCCCGCAAAACCCACATTCCTCTATCCATCCAATATAGTCCGACAGCAGCCATACAACATAAACTGTTCTCTCTCATCCATTCCCCTTTACTTCTCCCTTCACTCTAAACTCAAGATTTTTGCTTGGTTTCCCATCCATTTCTCTTTGCGTCGACTCGTCTTGTCTTCCCTTTTGGTAACACTGAGACAAACATTGAATCAAGGCAAAGGGGAGCACTAAGCGCCCCACATTTTTCTGGGTTCTCAGGACCCCATTTGACCCCTCCCATTGCACCAATCATAAAAAACATGGGTGATTCATCCTCCATCACCATGTCTCACCCCAACCATCTTTCCATCTTTAAAAAACCTGGTAGATCTTCACTGCCTCAAGAGGCCTGGACCAAACTCAGACAGTGGGTGAACAAAGAAATTACTGTTCTGATTTATAGCATATTTGTCAGGGTTGAAATTACTACTGACTGATTTGCCATACCCCATGTGAGATTTTTACAAAACATGGAACACAACAGTGAAAAAAAAAGAAAATTAGTGTAGATAGTGAAACAGCTTTGCCATTTCAATAAAAGTCCATAGCATGCATCTTTCCCCAGGCAGAGGATAATAGAGAGCAACCTGGGCTTCAGCAGAACATGTGGCTCATCAGTTCGCATAGTGATTCTCCATTTTGAGTTGCATTTTGAGATACAGGCAATCTACATGTCAGTCTGATCAATCAATAACAAAAACACTATTTCTGCACTCCTCTGTGGGAGTAGGGTTGGGCGATCGTTTCTATTTTCATATGGTCTGATCATGGCTACTTGAGATCACAGATTGGCGTTCAGATTGCCAGGGGGCGGTGTTAAGTTGAAGCAAGTCAGTGAAATGCCAGCATGTAAGAAACAGGCTTATTAGCTTTTACAGAAACATCTGTAAATGCACAATAGAGTGCTTTCCTCTTAATTACTGTATAACTGTGGCGGCGCGCACAGCGGCGGGGAGAAGAAGGGCGCAACAAATAGCAGCTAGGCTATGTACAGCATGTCAACCTTCAAAAACCCAGCTGTATTCCAATGTCTCATCATCTGTCTCTGACATTGACAGCGTTGTGTAAAGAAAATAGAGTCACTTTAAGAGTTAACTTTAATGCATTAGTTTTTCTATGAACACACGGCTCTGTTTCAATGTGAGAGAGAAAGAGCGAGGGAGCAAACGAAGGTGCTGAGTGAATCTATGCGCTGCGGGCAACTCCACAACGAATTTTGATTTTACTCATTTTAAATAGTAGGCTATATAGTATGTGGCGGTCAGCGTTGATATTGTGGCGTTTTGTCGCCACAAATAAATAAATGAATGGAAAACACTGTGGTGCGGTGCAGATTCTGGAAACTGTTCCTATGTCATCTTAGTTCTGATAGCGAATTACTTATAATTGCCTTAATATCGGCGCATGAAAAACAAATTGCTGATTATCCCTTCAGTCATGGATCAATCCACACAATCCAGTCGCCAGTCAGAACAACCCTATGTGGGAGTAAGCAGAACTTTGGGGGGAAAGAAATGTGGACAGTTTCCCCACAGAAGGAGCAATCTTCCCCCCAGCCACGGAAAACCATTTTCCCCCCAGCACTCAGCCATTCACCAGTGGCTCCTACAGAGTTATTGAGCATTCACCAAGCACCTCCACATCCCCGACAAGCGCAACAAAAAGCATTTCAAAGCAACACTCCCCGCAGTTCCCACACTATTTCACCTGTCAAACGCTTACAAAACAGTCAAGGGAGGCCAAATGCTCCTCAGAGGCGCCACAGCACACCTCTTGCCAGCCTCGGCCCCACTAAAGACGTTGTTATTCCTCTCAAAGAAAGAATACACTATAAATCTTTCCCACCTACTATCATGAGCAACTATTCTGAGCCTCAAGGCCCAGACAGGACCTTCCACCTTGACAAGCATCACCTAAGTAGAGCAGGAAACCAGAAGAAAGCATTTCCTCACAGAGCTAGACTCCCAGAGCGGGAGGATGAGTCATCAGGGAATGATGCTCAGAAAATCAATACAAACCAATTGTCTGTTTGAGGAAGGAGACAACAGAAAAAGCAAAGAAAGGGCAGTGTCTGAGATCCGTTGTGCTGTAGGAAATTAGAGGTGTCTGCAGAGTCGGAACCTTGTCCGGCTGATTGATCATTTGAGTAAACTGGAAAGATGTTAAGGTCTCGCATAGCTTCACGGAGGTCTGACGCAGAGTGTAAGAGAAACTTCTCAGGTCAATCATTTACTCAAGTCTTCATTTTGAATTCAGAGGAACATAGCTCTGCAAGCTAGAGGTGTAATGAAACAGTCAGTCAGTTTTAATAAATAAAAAGGCAAAATAAAATAAAAATCGACTCAAGTTTCTATGCTGCCCTTGTTTCTTGCAAATGCAAATAAAACAATTTCAGAAGTTGAGTTCTATTTACACTAAAATGAGGAATAAAAGCATAGAATATCTTTTCCCAAACACTTCCGTGTAGAACACCCAATTTTAAACATTTTCACATAAACTGATTTTTACAGTGGGATATTTTTTAAGACAATAAGTTTGTTTAAATTTCCAAGAAGCACCTGAGATCTCTGGCAGTACAAGTTGTTAATGGATGAATATTTATTTCACCCTTACTATCAATGTATAGAAACAAAAATTTGTATTTGTAACATCTGATTTAACAATACAGTGACAAAAAGGTGCAACTCTGTGTCTTATTTAATGAGTTATTAAAGAGAACTGCTCAGTATTCTTTCAGCTCTCCAACTCATTTTAAGAGGCAAAGCAAAACTCTCAAACTCCCACTAAACATACTATTTCAATTTTCCACTGTGTGTGTAGGATGGAGAGGTACAGCTTCACTTAGGCTAATTATAGACCGTCTCTAACTGGTTTTGTTGCTATGGTGCACATAGGCCATTATCTGTGTACCAGGAATGTCAAAATATAAAACTGGCAAAGAGTATAGTTGCTGTGTATGAACTGGAAATTTAGCAAAAAGACCAATCTGTTAATGCAAATTAAAACGAAACAGTTAATGTAGTTCACAAGGCAGCCCTTGAACTTCTGTCCTATCTCTTGATGCCAGAGCATTCTGCTGTACAGCAGCTATGGTTGAGGAGAAGTTAAACACGACAGAAATCTTTTCACAAGTCTGCAACTAGAAATGACAGCAGCCCTCCCTGCTATCCTAATAAACCTCTGGTTTAAATAGACGGCTCAAATATTTGCTCTGTCAGTCTGAGGCGCTTAACGCGGTGCAGCCTTCAGATCAGGTTGGACTGACGATGCAGTTATGTATCCCCTCCGGCTGGAGAATACTTACAATCCAGTGTTATGACAACTGTTAATGAATCATCAACAGCCATAAGGAGGTGGAAGCACAACCCTCATCAAAGTTTCATTTATAGATGCTGCAATCATCGAATTCACAAGATAATCCCATTCTTCGAGTTAAACTCCCCGCCTTCATCAACAATACAAGCTTAAACAATCAAGTGTGTGTGTTTTTGTGTTTGTCAGTCCCAAGCCGTTATCTATTTTTTAATATCTGCCTGGGATGAGGGACCTGGTATCCTGTTTCAGACCCTCATAAAAGAAAAATCAAGATGTAACTCAATAAACGTTAATTTGGCCCAAGGCATTTCGGAATATGAAGACATCAATCTTAATGTAGCCCCCCCTTTAGCTCATGACAGCAGCTTCAGTAGATCAAGTCATCATCCAAAAGAGCACTAGTGTAATGATGGAGAAGCAGGAGAGACCAAAAGGAGAAAGGACGATAGAAAAGCAGGCATTTATAGCATCATTTCAGTTTATTACAACTCCAGTCTTGTTTTCATGTTTTTGGTCTTCATTTCTACCAGTAATAATAACATTTTATTCACCAATTAATCCCTAGGATTGCAAACTTCATGCGTTTTCCTCCAACACAGTTGAAAAATCAATAAATCGATAGATAAATACAAGTCAGTTGTTATATCCACCTTGTTGTCTGAAAGTACCGGCACCTTAAGCTCGTCTATATTTACGTTGTAACGCTTTTAAATGCTTCTTAAGGGGATGCAATAGCCTGGTTCAGTGTTGTTCAGTATCTCACAAAATCCCTCACCGTCCACCCTGTTACATCATGTTCTTTTCCACAATAAAAACAAAGCCTCCGTGCCTCTGCACACAAATCACTACAGCCTCTTCTAGCACCAGTAGTTTTTATGAACTGCAAAAGTGTAGTACTTCCTCTTGTAGTATAAAAGTATAAAAATATGAGCTCCAGAGAAATGTACACAAAACATATGTATTCGGTTAGTAGATTTAATTGGTTAAAAAATTTTAACAATTATTGGTTAAACATCCTTAATAACCTTTTCACTAAGGAAACTGTGAGAGATCTAGGAACATGACGCTATCACTAAAAATAGGTCTAATGGGAAAAAAAACATGTAATCGTAAAAGTGATACAGACAGTTTCTACAATCGAGCTGTTTTCCGGCAGTTCAGAGCAGTGTTTGCTGTCTATCCCTTTGGGGTGGATTCTGGGCTTTTCCATTTTGCTGTACTATTACATGTACAAAAAATATGTATAACACAATAAAGGCAAGGAAAAAAATACGTCTTTCGACAAACTTATTTCGAAGAGAAAATGAATGCGAACAGTAAGATTATTGTTAACAACCATCAGTTTCGAGGCTAACTACTGACTATGACTTTGACGCCGTGCACCCTTTCCATTTTCCTGACATTTCAGGAACATTAACATTTTGTTGTATTAAGTGGAATAATCATTAAACGGTTATGATAACTAATGGAAATGATGGCCAGAACAAAATACATACAATATCTATGATTAGTAAGAATAAACTCAAATCCTTGTCTATCTTGAGATCACAGCTATCTCTTGTGCATCAGCAGGGTTGTTCTGAGCAAAAAATTTAGGTTTATCAGTTATGTTTTATTGTTAGTTATCATTATTGTTAGTAAGGTAGCCCACATGAACTGTAATATGTTGTGGAAGCTACTGGTTGGGCAAGCTTTCCAATATACTATCATCTGAGATTGTCAGACAAATCTTACAGCTACACATACATCATATCCAACAAAACTTGAAAGCCCATAATGTTACTATAAATTTTTATTTTCTAAGGCATTGGACAAGAGTTATAGTCAGACCCATAATGGATTTCTGAGGGCATTTAATTTTTTTGTTGTTGTTTTTTAATATTTTCAATAATTATCCCTTATTTTGGTGATTGAGGAATACTAAATATTATATGTAGTAAGCGGGACATTTTACAGTTAAAAAGTGACCTTTGCATATACGCAGATATAATATTCTGATGGGGCTCTAATGAGTTCATCAAACTAACTGCAAAAAATAAGTTATTCTATGTTATTAAAAAAATAAACAAATGTTTGTGCAAATAAGTCCAAAGTTTCACATGAGCTCCAACAGCAAAATCACATTCTGTCCTGTTTTCATCCAGGAGGGAAGATGAAGGTCATTCTTCAGCATTTTGTCGTAACAATGCATCAACACTGTGAGCATGACGTGTCCGTCTTGCAAGTCAACTCATCTTTCATTCAGATAAATGTGTTTCAGCCTCAGCCATAACAAACGGTGCCTAAGAGACCGTCTACCTTCGGACAAATGGAATGACAGCGTAATATTTTACTGTTGGGATGGAGTAAATCGCTCTCCCGACATGCACACGCCTCAATTATCTGCTCTGCTCCGTCTTCTCTACGCACCTCCATCTTGCTGTCCTACATCTCCAGCTATCTTTATTTATGTCTCAAGTTCCTCCTTCCCTTCTTCTTTTGCCTTCCTCCCTCTTTCTTCTTCTCTAGCTCTGATGGTTGTCCTCTCCTGACTGACAGCTCTTTGCCTGGCGAGCGTAATGTCGAGATCACGGCTGTCTGTTTTCAGCCAACCTTGATTAAAAGAATGGACCTGTCTGGGCCACTGCGACACACACACACACACACACACACCATACGGGCAGAGTGATATGGCTGAAAAAGACAGAAGACAGAAGAGGTACTGCCTGAGGTCTGAGCGTTGGGCCTGCTTGGGCCTGCCTGCCAGCTCAGATGCCTGCAGGCTGCTGGCCAACTAGAAAACACACACTCTCACAGACAAACACAAACACTGCTTCCTTGTTCAGGTGAACAATGACATAACATTAAATTTAATAACTAGCACTAAAATGATTGTCTGTTATTGTTGGACGAGGCAGTCTGTACAGCTGCAAGATGTGTGGAAAATGATAATTAAGTATGTTGCAAACTATTGTGATCAGGGTTATAAATTATTACTGTGGCAGTTTCTGGAATCATGAATTTTAATGCACTTTTGGACCATCTCTTTTTTTCAGTTAGCAAGTTCAATGAGCCTTGTGTGTTAAACTGTAAAATTCAAAACTAGCGAACAGTTCCGCATTTCAAAGAACCAGGCCTTCATTAAAGAACATGCATTTTATGTATATTTATTGAATTTTTAAAGATAAGTTTGGACCTAATGAGCCTCTGTCTGTCTAAGTCAGTCTTAATACCTCACCATCAGTTAAAGCAACCACTGCAGGTAAAAACAAGTGGAAAACAGCCAACATTTACAAGGTTCACAATTCCTCAAACTGCAAATTCCATTTGGTAAATGTTCTGAAACTCATAACTCAATATTATATCACATAATCTCCATCTGTTCATCAGATCGTCACATAGAATTAAACATCCTTACATTTTAACATCTTCACGTCTTCCATGTCAAACGGGTAAGCAGAGTTCAGTTGCCACAGAGAAAGATAAATTACTGTTCTCAGTTTTCTCCATTTCAAACTTCATTCTACTTTACCAAACTCCCCCTGTCCTCCCGACTAACTGTAACATGTCGTTCTATGGTGCTTCTCCCTTGTTCTACAGCATCTGAAGATTTTTACCTTCAAAAAGACATAACCCATTTTAGAGATGAAGCGAAAAAACTAGAAGATAATTGCAGAAAGAGTTACAAACCACAGTGCTTTGGAGTGTGGAGGAGGAATGCTGGCAACAACAGAAAACACAATGCCATTGATGGAATAGTTAGGACTCCGATTAAATACGGATCAGAGCACAGCCAATGTCTCCCTCTTCTTGTTCTCAGCAGCCACCCGACCTCGCCATCCCATAGCCCAGTTTTTCCTACTTTTATGTAGAGCAATAGAAATAAATTAAATGGATTCTGTTTGTGTGTGCAGAGGGATGTAGGAGATGTGAAAGGAAGTGTTTCATGAACGATGAGCTGGGAAAGGTGGTGCAAGAAGGCATCATGCATTCACTGTTACAGCATCTGGGGAAGCTGAACAGAGGAGGATGATGGCAATGAAGGGGAGGAGGGGAGGATGGGGATATAAAAGGACTTGCTTTCTTTCTTTGAAGGCTGATGCCACTTCCTCTCCAACGAGGTTTTTCAGAGATATTTTAGTCAAGGCGGCTTTGAGGCAGAGAGGGACGAGCTTCAGCAGGATGCCATCTTCAACGTTGTTTTTGTCAGAGTTGTTTTTCTTTTTGGCATCTCATCCACTTCCCTCCCTTTCCTCAGTGACAGAATAACATCTGTGTCTCTACAATCTGTAGAACAAAGAAGCTGAGACTTGGAATGATGTTTAATGAACAACCTGCTGATCCTCATCAGACCTGCAGGACGACAAACTGAAACTCCTCGACTCTCCTCCTCTCTTTGCTGTCAACAAGCCGACGACAAACAGAGCTCCTTTTGTGTGGCAAAAAGACAGTTACTGATTTCCAGACAGGCCGGCGGAATAAAACCTGCAATGATTAAAGGACCTTTTAGTAAATCATTGACTGCTTTGCATGGCAGAACCCTCTGAAGTCGCCTGAAAGACTGGAAGAGGAGGTGGAAGAGCAACAGCCAGTGAAATGGGATGTGCTTCAGGCTCATTTAAACTTCCCTACCCACCAAATAAACACACACACACACACCAGAACCGATCAGCTGTGGCCGTCGTGGACCTGTGGGCAACACACACACAGCTCTCATTATCTTAACAAAACTGTCATAGGTTGTTTTTGTTAAAGAAAAGACAGCCAGCTGTGTGATGTGTAGCACATTTCAGCCTTAAGATGAGGATTTAGATACACTATCTTCTTCGTTTCATTTGCCCGCCTGACATGATGCTTTTGTGCTTCTGATCCAATTAGGACATTTGGAGGTGCACGGCGTTGCTACAATGAGATTTGGATTAGTACCAGCTGAGAATTCAAGCTATGAGTGTGGAAAAAAACATTGTTACAGGGAAGGGGGGGCAGTAGTTTAGTTGCAGCATGGAAGCAGGTGTTTGCCAGGTAACCTCATATCATGCAACACACTAAACAGTAGGGCTGTAGCGATACACTAATCTCACGATACGATACGATACACGATATTCAGCTCACGATACGATATATATCA